>MJUU01019044.1:16411-45124 GCA_002080025.1 Modiolus philippinarum
TACTAATTGTCTTTTTTTATATATATAAAGTTATAAACATTGTCGACAGGATTTGAAAATCTATGATTACCATGTCTACGTGCAAATCATCGGCTGCTTTGATAAAATTACAAATATATTAATCGCTTGAACACCTTATTAAAACTTTTACGATAGGTTATTTCTAATAGAATTTGACTCCAGCCGTTTGTTGACTTCTTTTGACGTTTCAGGAAATATGTGATGTGGTCTGTAGATGCCTACCAGGCTTCTGTTGATCTTTGTTTATTATTGGTTTATCTCTTAAAGTTTATATTCTGTACCTATGCCGCTATTAATATGAAACAGCAGTTCTTATATTTATTGTTATTTTATCTTGATTATATACTCGCATCTGAATTTGTTGAAAAATAAAACGGAGGAGTGTATTTATGCTAAGTTCCTGAGGTAATAAATGTCTCGAGACCAAGGAATCTAATCCTTCTTACATAAAATATGATTGAAAAGGCTAGTGCAATGTTGGTATTATGCTTTTTTATTTAGCCATATAGATATCTTAAATGAGAATATATATATACAATTCTATTTACATAAATAGACACTGGGGTATTATAACTTTTCACAATATCCTTTTGCAAATCATGAATATGCATGAATTTGCTGCAACTTTGCTAGACAAGGTATCATTTAGTATTCCTGAATCATGATATTGTTTGCGAGAACGATTTCTATAAACATCCACCTCTCTCGTGTAAAGGTGCATAATATTCATCAATATTGGTGTAAACCATATGCAACTCTAATTATATTTGACCAAAATAGTAACCTGTTGATTACTTTCAGATAATACCAATAAAACATCAAATAAAAGCAAAACATTCTACCTCTTCCATTGCCATACAAGAGCATGTATAGTTTAAATTACATTATCCAAATACCGACTTTCTATATAAAATACAGTGATTTGCTAATTCAGATATGACAGTGTAAAGCTATTAAAACAACACGGCTTCAACAAATATCGATGTAACTATTATATTCATAAACAATGCTATGGTTTTGTCTAAGGGTAAGAAAATAAAATTAGCAAATCAACTTCATTAAAGATTTTTCAACATACAAGTTGCATAAATGACAGTAAATTTCGTTATGCTGTACACGTGTTTCAAGGAGTAACCTCTCACCAGCAGCATCAAAATCCAATAAAATGGAAAGCCATAATCCAGATGTAGTCCGAAAGAAGTACTCATTTCCTGATGTCACTCACAGTACTTTAGTTTTACGTGTTGTCTTGTATATCATACTGTAAATTTTATATATATAGTTTTGTCTTCGTCAGTGATGTTTGTGCTACCGATTTGTCCTTGTGATTGTTTCAATACCATAGAGATTTAAGGAAAAATTTCACCATGGCACTGTTTGAGGGTTAGAGAAGTAACATGTACCATGAATTTCATTGGTTTTTCGTCTACGGGTTAGAAAATGACATAAACCAATCCGCTACAATACAGACCTTTCAGAACACTATATTCTTTACTGATAGTGTGACGGGTGTCGCTAGCGGGGCAGGACATGCTTACCATTCCGGAGTACCTGATGTCACTCCCGGTTTTCATGGGAGTTCACACTATGAGTGCCTTAGTTCTTAATGTTATCTTTTTATTTCCGTGCATTGTAGCTGTCTCACGTCCTTGTTTTGTCTTTGTTTTCATCTGTTACCGTTTTTGCCATGTCTTTGGACTTTGATTTTTGTAGTCATCGCTTCCCTTGTTCCTTCGGTATTCTACTGCCGTTGTTCCAAAAATACCGAAATTGGAAGCCAAATCCAGTACCAAGGACATCTACCGAGTGCCATACACGGAATGAAGCCTCGGTATTTTTAAATGGCTAGAATTTTGATAAAAACAGTAAATTTCTATATAACACGCAAGGTATAACTTTCATGTCAGACAAGTCTGACTATCGGGCTTGTGAATACCCTCGAAGACCTCTGGTCCACCAGCAGTGGCATCGGCCCAACGGTTCAAAATACAAAAAATACCGAAGCTGCATAAAAGACAGTAAACTTCGGTATGCTGTTCACGTGTTTCAATGAGTAACCATACATCATACTTAACTGTCTGTAAGACAGGTGTCACGCGTGGAGTAGTTCTTATGATACCTCTAGTCTTTGTTTGGGCTTTTGTTTTGGCATTCTCTTTTTATTTTTGTTTGTATTGTTTTTTGTCGTGTTGCCCCCATTTGGATGCCATCTAAATTGATGTGTTGTGTTCTGCAATTTAAAACTTTTGTAGTTTTTTATGGCCCTTAGAATCGAAGATTTGGGTGCGAATAGTATTTGGTCTGTCTGCAAAAGATACTCGTATATCTTTTTATGGTAAATGTTAGCGCTAGGTTTTAATTATTTTGAGAGTGTATTCTTGTGGCATGACCTTTCAAAGGATTTCCGAATATTTCACCTCATGACTTCGGCTTCACGTGTAGCTGACGTATACAAAAACTATTACAGTGAGTATATTAGTGATTAGTAAATGATGGTGCATTTATTTTGCATGTGTATTTCATGTATCAAGACCTTTCTGTTTGTTTCAGAATATTTGACATCTTGTCCTCGACATTGGTAGTTGCATGACTATATTTACGCAAGCTTAAACTTTGGTTATAAAATAGTAAATTCATGAAATTAGTGGGCTTTCATATTTTAATTTGTTTTTCTTGTTGCAAAACCTTATAATTATTCAGTTTTGTTGATGCATTTTATTCTATTTCAGTTTAAATGCAGGCGTTGTTCTTTTTTAATTTGCTATATTTTCTTTATCCAATCCCTTTTCTAAATCATTTACAAAATTTAAGTTTTAAACTATGCCCCGAAAAATTCTAAATGTGCAGAAACTAAATCATATCTTAAAAATTCACTGTGGGAATTAAAAACATTTCTTAAATTGCATTTGTAAAAACCATTTCTTAATATTCACTCGCAGGAATTTCCCACTAGATACTAAACATTCATTTAGTAAATTACCCTCAAAAACAATTTTCATTCATAAAAAACTGATTTTCCAAACAGACAATTAAACTTATTTTTCCACGGATATAAGTGTTCAAAATAAAAACTTGAGCAACTGGACGGATTTTATTTTGAGGTCAAATTTGCATACAGTTTGCTGTTGAAATCATCATGAAACTATATTGATATTTTTTCAATTTTGCATTTTGTTTCAGAAAAGATGTCCATTGAAATACTTGCTGAAAGGATCTTTTATGAACCGTGGATCCGATATGTTTGTTAATAAATGTTACATTCCAAAATATGTTTTGTGTCATTCGCGTCTTGTCAGTATTCGTGAACATGCAGACAACCAATGGTATTCAGCTGTATCAAGAGTTCACAATGTTCTTCAGTATTGTCAGCTGAAAATGTGAAAACCATCCATAATATTACAGTTCAACTGTACCGAAAGCGCATGTAATTCTTGATATAAAATGACGTAATATGTAGCCTCAATCTAATAATCGGTTATGATATAACATACACAAATTTTGGCATACCCTATTACATGAGTATTCATTTGTATGAGTAGGTCAATTTAGTAAAAAGGGACGTAGAATACACTCAATATATACTCAAATTCAACTTTAACTGATTCAAATTGAAAGTAGATATTGCAGTAATTCTGAGTTTTGGGTTTGCTCAATACATTTTTGATCCATCCATGTTGGTATAAATAACTAAATACCGAAATTACTGTGAATTTAGTTTCTGCATATGCGCATTTCGACAACTTATGTCTCTTCAGTGCAGATAAAATTTAAACGTTTGAAATGCCATAAACTCAAAGATGATTAAATACTGTTAAAAAAATTTCGAGAGTAAGAAAGCTGATTTTTGCTTTTCCTTTTAATCATATTAGATATTTGCTCTCTATCAGCATTTACACATTTTTCGGTTTATGGTATTCCGAATGGTTTAATTTAATTTTCCCTGAAGAGACATAAGTTGTCGACATGGCCATCAGTAGAAACAAAATTTATGGTAACTTCTGTATTTTTTCTATTTAACAAATATATTTTTCAATAACGAAATACCGAAGTTGCTGTTAATTTGTGTCCTGCATATGTGCATTTCTACAACTTATGTCTCTTCAGTGCAGATTAAATCAAAATATCTGGAAATCCATATACCGAAATATGTGTAAAGGCTGATAGAGAATAAATTACCAATTAGATCTAAATAGAAAAGCCAATATCAGCTAAGGACAGAGCAAGAAGGAGATACTTCTTAGGTAAAAAAAATGTTAAATTTATGTATTGTTGCTAGATGAAAGCGGTATTTGGGCGAGCACCGAAGTACTGGCTACTGGGTCGTTGAATACCCTTGGGGACTAATTCTCCACCGACAGGGGCATCGGCCAAGTGGTAATAAATAACAAAATACCAAAGTTACATTTATTTGGATTCTGCATATGCGCATTCTTAAGTGTTCACATCTACACTTTTGAGGAGTGAGACCTGGTGCATCAACATAGGTATGTATCATCCGTCGTAAAGCCAGCAACAAGTCCGTTAGTTGAGATGAGAGGACTTAATAAAATTTAACGTCATCACGTCAGTCGTAAGTTCAGAAACTGTTTCATTTAAACTTGGCAACGACGACTGCGCTCACACAGAATGTACGTAAAAATATCAATTCGTTCGTTTTTCGTCATATTACTTTAAATGCATTAATTTTTGTGGTTGCTTATTATCGCGGTCTCTTGAAAATCGACATATTCGCGAGTACATTTATCAATTTTCGTTGTTTTGAGGAATATGTAACAAGATAAGTACACTGAAAAAAGAAGAAAATTAGGACACTACAAAATTTACTAGGTAAACAGTAGTTGAGTAGATTTTTGGTTAGAATAAATAAACAGGTATTATAGGTATGGAATGGTGAAATTTCTCAGATTATAATTATATTATAATTCCATAGAAAGATTTTTATGAAATAACATAAACATAGCTTCAATAAATGCAAAAACATCATATTGATACCCTTGGCATCTGAACGTGTTACTATTTAAACAGTCGAAGTAAATCTTTGCTACAATGGCGTCAGAAAGGATAGATGCCGGGTCTGACAAAAGGGAGGATTCCCTAGCAAAGAGTAATTGCAAGACTTGTCATATTTACTTGCATGGCCAAGATTCAAACAATCTTTTGCAAGTTTATGGAGCAGGACAAAGGAGGTACATGTATGTGACGGTTTGAAGACATCTTTTATACAACCATCAGCTTTGATATTCCATTATAGCAGCTCATGCATTGTGTGTGATGCAGCTGTTGGACAGGTGAAATTACTCACTTTAAACACTACACCACTGGCTTATGTCAATACCTGGAAACTCTTGATTTAGTGGACGATTCTTTCGGTATTCATTATCCAAAGACTCCTAAGCCAATGCTAAATCTGAGATCAGAGTTGCCGTGAAAATCTTTAAAAAATTACTGATACCTAAGATAGGATTGTAAGTAATGTCTAAAATTTGTGTTTCCATATTCTAATACATATGCAAAGTAAATCATAGTCAGGAATAAATTAAGTCTGATTTTGCTGAGATGAGACGACTGTATTGATGATAAGATAACAGGAAACACCTGACATGGCCGAAAATTACATCACATGCCAAAATATACCAGGGAACTCCATAAGAAAAATAATAAAAATGCAAAAGACGAACGTGAACAACGATAGGAAATCTGGACAGACGGTTTTGATACCGGCAATAACCAGAGCTACTGGTTGAGTTAAATCGGTCTATGGGTACCAAACCCACACTTTTTCCGTCCCATTTCCCTAAAGTGTAATAAAAAACAATTAAAACCCAAATACAGGTAGACTATTTACACCAGGCCCAAACCAACGAGAATGAAAGAAAAAGACAAAACGTAGTAAGAGTGCTCGCCGCTATACTGTATGTCATATAAATAAGTTAATCACACGTGAGACTGTTACATAACATGTAATTAAATTTAGAGATTGTCGATCTTCAGTACTCTCAACATATTTCAAAAGATTTTTTTTCTGGTTTTCACGTCAAAGTCCACATATTAGGAGGATATTCTGACATAGTGTATCAGTTAAAATACAAATTACTTTGTATGAGTGTACCAACCTTATTTTCGTTGTACGGATTCCGACATAATTTTAGCTGTATTTCTTACGATCGGTTTTCGTACGGCGTTGACAAAAATTGTAGTTTTTTGTACGTGTACGTCAATCATTTTCAGCACAACTACATAATAAATCTATACACAGCGTACAACGCAAGATAGTATTTACTTTTTTCAAGTTCGCATGTGTTTTCCATTTTTTAATAACACGAACATTATCCATTATCACTAGTTTTTAATTGAGAGATTTACAATGTCATCTTGACGTTAACGTCATTTTAGTTTTCGACAGAGTATTAGACCTACTATGCATTTTTGTATTGAAGGACAAAAATATAGTGTGTCTTGAGGACACATTACGATTAACATTAAAAAAAAAAATTAAACACGCCATTCAGAAATGACAAGTTTTGAATGGATCTGGAGTGTGATTCTTCCCTGGCATCGGTCGAGAAGTTTATTATATATGGGCTTTCTGATTGGTTGAAATCGCTAAGGAATTGATTACATATTATATGCCGAAAGTCTTATCACTTCTATAAAATTGCCTTTATAAATAAATTAATCTACAGTAAATATTTCAAAAAGAACGCTGAACTTTTAAGTCCATGAGACACTGATATGCATGCAATAAAGAGAAACAAAACACAACTAATTTGTATGGTATGGTTTCGGTTTCGACGCTGAATAGTAAAAATGTCTATTTAAAGTATTAAGGTTTCATTGAAGAGATTGGCAAACGACGAAGAATATTCAAATGGACAGTTCCTGTACGCAGGCAGAAAGACGGAATGTGGAAACATTCGAAAATACCTGAAAAACTTTAGCAAGACTCGTTTGTTCATTGGTATTTATATCTCACATATGTAAGAAATATTTTTAAAGGGTAGTTTTCAAGACGTGACTATTTGCAAAAACAATGTACACCTTATGTTGAACGAAATTTTTGCTGTAAAGACAGGGATGATGGTTGATCGCTGACTATTGACCGAGCAAGTCGTACAGGTTCCCTAGTTGTAAAAACAATGGACATCGTGAGGTGTTTGATGTACACTCATTCAACGATTCCATCGACCTTCAAAACTACCATTATTCTATATGTATATAATCGCAGTCAGGAACAAATTAAGTCTTAAAGGTAAGATGAGAAGACTGTATTAATGAAAAAAGGAGAGGAAACACCTGACATGGCACAAGATTACATTCCCATGCCAAAATATACCAGGGAAAGGCAAAAAAAAAAAAATAACAAACGAAGACATCTATTGGAACTCGTGATAGCATGACTTGGTACCGGCACTAGCAAGAGTTAAGCAAGGAAGGGTTAAACCTGTTTTTGCGTACCCGAATCTCCCCCTTTTCTGTCCTGTTTCCCTATACAATGTAGTATACATTTTGTAACAAACATAATAATAATCACAATAAAAACTCTCAACTTCAAAACCAAAATCTTAAGGAGGAAAGAATTAGACAAAAGGTAATTATGTTTTTATACATATTTCGGTATATGGATTTCCAATTGTTTGATTTTATCTGCATTGAGGAGACACAAGTTGTCCAAATGCGCGTATGCAGAAACTATATTTACTGAAATTTCGGTATTTTGTTATTTAGAAAGAAAAGTCAAGGAAGACTCGCAGCTAAAGTGCTAAACTGTATTTTATAAGCAAGTCAGTAACATGCTGTGAGACCGTTACATTATATGTAATTCAAATAAGAAGTAGATTTCTGGTTTTTCACTTCCATGTTCACATGTTCGGAGAATACTCAGTGAAGAAACAAATACCTTATACATTTGTTTGAGTGTAACAACCTCATTTGGTATTTTGTAAGCGTACGCCATACATTTTCAGCAAAACAATAAAATAAATCAGTACACAGCGTAAAACGGAAAATCGTATTTACTTTTTTCAAAAACGCATGGGTTTTGTCTCGTGTAATAGCTGTAATGGAATTCAAAATGAGTTTTAAGAATGTCATCTTTACGAACAACAAAATACCGAGGTTACTGTGAATTTAGGTTCTGCGATTAACGTCATTTTAATTTAATGCATCTTAGTACTAGTAGTTTAGCCCAGAAAGGATGTTTCTTGAGTACAAAATTCGACTTACATTTAAAAATGAAACACGCCGGCCAGAAATAACTTAATACCAAAGTTACTGTGAATTTTCATTCTGCATATGCGCCTTTCGACAATTTATGTCTCTTCAGTGCAGATAAAGTTGTTTGGAAGACCAGTAATGAGAAGTTTTGAAATGAATCTTGAATGTGATTCTTCCCTGGCATCTAGTTTCTACGTATGGCCATTTCAACAAATTATGTTTTTTCAGTGCGATCAAATCAAAACATTTGTAAGGCAATAAAGCAAACATTTGTAAAATCTGATAGAAAACAAGTAACCAAAAAGACCTAAATTGAAAGCCAAAATGAGCAATAAATGTATAAAGAGGAGAAGGTTTAAAAGATTTTCATGTTATGACGTCAAAATAGATTCGAAGACAACAAATGGAACCCGCTTTGGATGACAACGAAACGAATCTGCCATGAAGCTGGCTATGTACGTAATTTTATGTATTTTATCGATTGCTAAGGGGATTGACTGTTAAAACAAAACCACTACGGCATGTTGTATTTAGGAAATTATATAAGAATTTTATGATAGTCAATTCGTTTCTCACATAATTTGCCATTCTATAAAGATATGGGTAAAATTTGCATTTCTTAACATGATACTTGCATTAAAGCCTTACGGCTCAAAATATTTCGCTGGTCTTGGTCCCAATGTTAATAAATGGTTATAAAAGTAATAACTGTACACATTCAATTACCTAAAGTGATATTTAAGATATAATTAACAGTAGCCACATAATTATACTATTTTTTTTCACACGGACTGGTTTTTATAACGAATATTGTACACCAAGTGACTGGGGAGAGGTAAAATATCACAATAAATTGCTAGCTCGTTTTAAAAAATATATGTAGCTACTGTCCTGTTAGTTATTTCGATTCTTATAGAACAGGCACAAGATTCCGATTTTGGAGAGTTCGTTCTAGTAAGCGGAGGTGAAACGTCATTGTACACACGTCAGTTGGTCTGTGATATTTTAAAAAAAGATGTAAAACTATCTATGACGTAATCGAAAGTACCTTCATTGGTTTGTGACGTTAGGATATATCATAATTACCAAGGGTTATGATACATAGCGATTGATTTAAACATATTTATTTGCGAAAAAATAAGCAATGGGATTGGACAAAAGTTTTATCAACATTATAAAAGTCTTTCCCAAAGCGACTGAAGGACGCCATGTAAGAAATAATAATATAAATAATCAAAAATATTATAGATCTAGCATGACGAAGAAACATCATTTCTGGATCCTTTATTGCATTACATCATAAAAATACAAAGAGAGAAATGGTACGACAAATAAATCTAACGTCGATCATTGCAACATTGATGAAACGATTTTTGTACGTAAGATTTTGCCAGAACCGATAAATAAGTCTAAAAAGATATCAAATGGCGACCAGCGAAGGACATCATTAAAAGAGAAAAAAATCACCGTAACCATAGATAAATTCCAATATATACTTGGTTTCCTGGAATGTCTGTCTATCAAGAAGTCATTTATTTGCATCAAAATAATGACAAAAGGAAACACATCTTATGTCAAATTGTGTTATTTTAACTGTTTGTAACGAGGAGAGAGACAGAGATAGTGATTTTTTATATTTATTCACTTAGTAAATAAAGCAATAAAACAATAAATGCCCGACTGGGTAAATACATTTATGTGTTTGTTTCTATAATTTAAATATTTCTCAGTTCATTCTGTCCCACAAGATGCATATTAGACAACAAGATAAGTAAACAGACTTTTAAGTAAGACAATAAGAATCATTCCAAAAAAACGAGATTACAAGAAAGCATACTATGATTTCTTACACCAAGACAAGGTAACTAGGAAAATCCACCATTATATCATTCAACCAAAACAACATTTCCTGAAAGTCCAGCTTATGATTCAACTAAAAATATCATTGCATTAAAAAGAAAAAAACGAGAGAACAGGACAGGGGCTTGTGTAAGCTATATCTTAAGTTATATCTTAAGACGAGCTTTGAAGACAAATCTTTGGACTGTCATGTGATATGTTTAGTCTTAAACTGTATCACGATACCATGCATAGCACTGTCCCATCAAAATACAAAAAATACCGATGTTGCATAAAAAACTGTAAATTTCCTTATGCTGTACACGTGTTTCAAGGAGTTACCTCTAATCAGTAGCATTAATATCAAATAATATGGAAAGCCATAATCAAAAGTTGTCACAAAGGAAGTACTCATTACAGATTACATTAAAGATATGTGTTAGGACATGATGTTTTGTCTAAGAGTGAAGTAAAATTTTGCTTCTTTGTTTAGGAATAAAAAACTTTTTAAAGTGTAATGAAGTATATAAAATGATAAAAACCCAGTGCTTTTTTATTGTACTTGCTTTAGTTTCTCNTTGTAGAAGACAAAAAAAATAGGTCTTTAAGACAATCAGCAGAATAAAAATCACGCCTGATATCGGCAACATCTACACATTCAATTAAAACATGTTGAATTGTATAAGGACAATTGCATGGAATACATTCAAGTCGATCATCACTGTTGAGGATAAAACTATGTGTTTTTCTAGTATGTCCAATACGACATCGGGTCAACAAAAAGACGTCTCGTAAGTGAACGAATATTTTGTAATATGATTTAAATGTATAAGTAAGTAATTTTGTATACAATTAAATTATCTTAAGGTCTGCTCTAATTATTTCCTTCACCATAATATATAATGCACGAGTATTTAAAATAGACGGTGTTTAACAATACCTTCAACACAACTTGATAGCATATAAGCGATTCAATTTTCAAAGCATCATGTTCCAAACTTCACTGAAGCTGAAATTGAAATATTGAGAACAGAGGTAGAAAAACACAAAGACTTGCTTTTCTCAAAGCACAACAATATAGTAAAAAATAGTGCCCCAAAAGAAGATGGGATTCAATTGTGGAAAAAGTTAATAGCAGTAACCTTTTTTACGGGAGAAGCGCAGATGAGTTAAGAAAAAAGTTGCGTTCGCTTTTAAGTGAACCAAGAAAAAATGCAAGCAATAGGAAAGAGTTCAAGGAGACTGGAGGTGGCCATCACTGTCATCTTTTTCTGCTATCTAAGAAAAAATTGTGTCCTTGATTAATGATACTTCAGTCGATGGTATTGAGGATGGATTGGACACAGCGGATACTGAAACTGAACCAGTACCAAATTATCTTATGCAGCCTGACATTTCTATGGAACCACAAGGTACAAAGATGTTTTTAAATTGTATAAATATTTTTGTAACTAAAGACAAAAAACAATTAATGTTTTTTTTTGTTTTTTTTTTGTTTTTGTTTTGGGGACATGAACAAAACACTCCAAATTAATGCTTATTTTAATCAAAATTTTGTTTGTATGATACATGCTTGATGTCAAATTACAAAGCGATGTAAAGTGCAAAGATGTAACTATTTGTGCACCCTTTTTATTAAAAAAAACGAAAAATCTATTCCAAGCCTGAAGAAATGTATAATAAACAACTCATATATCCTTTTGGAGGTTTTGCAAAAGAAAGATGTAATATTTCCCGATCCCGACGGGAGTATGGGCTTGAAGATTGGTTGAAATCGATCGGGTTGCTAATTACAGTACTAAGTTTTCACTGAAATAGTTGGCAAAAGACGACGAATATCCTGATCGTCTACACAGACGAAATGTGGAAACATTCGAGAATTTTTGAAAAACTCCTTTAAGATTCATTCGTTCTTTGGTATGTATATCTAAGATATGTGAGATTATTTAAAAACGAAGTTCTCCGGGTATTTATTGATTGGTTATGGCTATTTACCGGTTCCAGAAAAAGGCAAAGGAAACTTCTCTGCCGTCTCCGGCAAAATAGTTCCCAAGCTATTTTGTCGGGACTGATTTAAGTTAATATTTTGGTATATCATCATAGAGTACAGGTTTATTTATTTTTTCTTTTTTTTTCTTTTTCTTGTTTTTGTTGATGTCGTTATTGTTTTTCTTTTTTTATTTTCCTGTTATTTATTTTTTTCATTTTTATTTTATAATGTTATTGTTTTCCATTTTTGTTGGATTTGGTTTTTTGTATATTTGTTTTAGTTTATTATTTTGTTTTCTTTGTTTTGTTTTGGTTTTTAGGGGGTCTGCAATTATTGAAGGTACTACAATAAATTAATATCTTTATATTTCAAAAATTATCACAAGTATTTTACAAAAAAAATAATAATAATCAACACCTTGTGCCTAGACCTGAATAAAACGTTTGCCGCCTAAAAGTGGCATGAAGAGATGTTGGATTGCTGACTATTGACCGAGCAAACTGTGCAGGGTCCCTAGTTGTAAAAACAATGAGCAACGTGAACTTTGGCTGTGCACTGCTTCAACATCAATCAATGATATCAAGACTTGTTCTATTTACCGAATTGTCAAGAGCCAAAAAAGAACAAAAGACAAAGCAGCTAAACAACGACCAGAAAATGATTAACCGCAATGGTACAGGCATTTCAAAAGAAATGGTGGTTTGAACCGGTTTTATGGCGAGCAATCCTCCCCTTTCAGTGTACGGTTGCAACTCCGCAGCAGGTGCTATTGAAATGTGGTGGACATTTCATCCAAGCTCTAAGTCAAAATTAATCTTGAATCACAGTTCGCAGTGATATTGGGGGGGGGGCACCACCTTAAAACCTCTAGTTTGCATGATAATAAGAAAATAATGAAATCCTGCTGAGTATTGAATCAACAATAAAGGTCAGTATGAAGTAAATGCACATAAAACAAACTCATTTCAGATACATTGTAGATCATTAAGATAAGCATTTATATAGTCTTAGAATATTTTTACATTTGTTGCTGGTGAAGTAGTTTATACAAAACGATTGTGCGTCTAGCATGCTGTTTGATACGTAGATTAATGTGTCTTTGAGTAGTGAGTAGTGAATAGCTAAATATCGAAGTTACTGTAAATCTAGTTTCTGCATATGGTCATTTCGACAATTTATGTCTCTCAAATGCAGATTAAATCAAAACATTTGGAAAGCAATAAAACAAAAAATGTAAAATCTGATAGAGAACAAATAACTCAAAAGATCAAAGTTGAAAACTAAAATGCGCAATAAATGTATACAGAGTAGAAGGTTCAATAGTTTTTGATGTCACGACATCAAATTAGTTTCGAAGACTACAAAGGGGAACCCGTATTGGACGACAACGAGACTAATCTGCCATGAACCTGTCTTTGTACAGAAGTTTACATATTTTATCGATTGCTTAGGGGTTAATTATGTTCAACAAAACCACTACCGAATGTCAGCCAAATTTTGTATTCAGCAAATTATATAAGAATTTTATCATACTCAATTCGATTCTCATATAATTTTCCATTCTACTAAGATATGGATAGAATTTCCATTTCTCAACATTATACTTGCTCTTCAGCTTTCCAGTTCAAAACATTCTATTGGTGTTGGCCTTAATGTTAATAAATAGTTATTTAAGTAAGAATGTACACATTCATGGAGTTAAAGGTATATTTAAGAAATAATTAACAGTAGTCACATAATTATATTATTTTTTTATCACGAGCTAGCACTTAACGGCGAATATGTTAACCCAAACAAACAGCCATCGACCAACGAGAGGTAAAATATCATCATGAAGAGCTAGCTCGTAGTAAAAATAATATTAATATGTAGCTATTGTTCTGTTTGATTATTTCGATTCTAATAGAACACACGGAATGTTCCGATTTGGAGAATTCTTTCTAGTACACTGAGGTGAAACGCCATTTGACACACAGTAGTTGGTCCATGATCGTCCATGACATTGAAAACAAATGATGTAAAACTATCTTTGACGTTATCGAAAATACCGTCATTTATTTATGACGTTAGGATGTACCATAATTGCCAAGGGTTATGATACAAAGCGATTGAAGGGCGTCATGTAAGAAATAATAATATAAATAATCAAAAATTGTTGTATGTAGCATGACGATAAAAATTCATTTCTGGATCCATTATTGCATTTCATCATAAAAAGTATAAAGATGAAAATGACAAGGCGACAGTTCGACGCTTCTCAATTAAGTCTTGAAAGGAGCATTGTAACATTGATGAAACTATTTTTGTACTTAAGATTATGTCAGAACCGATGAATAAGTCTATAGAGATATCAAATAACGACCAGCGAAGGACATCATTATCAGAGAAAAAATATCACCATAACCGTAGCGAAATTCCAATATATACTTGGTTTCCTGGAATGTCTGTCCATCACGAAGTCATTTTGTTACATCAAAATAATGACAATAGAAAACAAAGTTGATGTCAAGTTGTGTTAAGCTAACTGTTTGTATTGAGGAAAGAGGCAGGAGATGGTGATGTTTCATTTTATATGTATTCACATAGTAACTAAAGCAATAGAACAATCAATGTCTGACAGGGTAAATACATTTTTTGTATGTGTTTGTTCTCTTAATTTAAATATTTCTCAGTTCGACAGATAATACATTCTGTGCGACAAGATGCAAATTAGACAACAAGATAAGTAAACAGACTTTTAAGCAAGACAATAAGAATCATTCCAAAAAAACGAGATTACAAGAAAAGCCGTCTATGATTTTTTTGCACCGAGACAAGTTAACAAGGAAAATCCACTATCATATCATTCAACCAAGACAAGATTTCACGGAAGGTCCCGCTTTATGATTCCACCAAAACAAGATTACCAGAATTGTCCACTCTCATTTCACTCAACCAAAATAAGATTACACGGAAGGTCTACATTCATATAATTCAATAAAAACAAGAATACTGGAAAGGTCTGCCTATTACATACATCATTTCATCAAAACAAGATAACACGAAAGGCTCTTATGAGCTCATTCCACCAAAGCAAGAATACAGCTTTCTACCAAAACAGGATTACACCAGAAAGATGTTCTATAAAGACATTCCATCAAAACAAGATTGAAGAAAATGTCCATTGTAATACATGCATCATTTCACAAAAAAAAAACAAGATTCCAGAAAAGGTCCAATATAATACATGTATCATTTCAAAAGACCCTTATAATATCATTCCTCCAAAAGAAGAATACAGGAAAGGTCTTCTATGAAAGCATTCTACCAAAACAGGATTCCAAGACAGGTTCTCTATGATATCGTTACATCAGAAAGGTCTTGTATAATGCCAATCCACCAAAACAAGATTCCAGGAAATGTCAATTATAATTATTGTACCATTTCACCAAAACAAGATTACACTAAAGGTCTGCTGTAATATTATAACACCAAACAGAATTAATAGAAATGTTAATGTCCACTAATATATCACTCAACAAAAACAAGATTATTGGAAAGGTCCACAATAATATGAATTCACCGAAACAAGTCAAAGAGGAAACGGCCTTTAACGTCAAGTCACTAAGATAACAACACGGTAAAATATTAATGGATATGTTTATTCCAAAATAAAGTGACCCAGAGGGGACATATCATACATATATACACTAATACAAGAATGATTAAATTCAAAAGACAGTGAAAAATAGCAGAACTAACAAATCCTAGATTATATAAAACGTCCTGAACATATACCCAGACAGCAAATAACATAATTGCATTAAATGATCACAGGAATTGTCCTCAACTTCAAGCAAATAAGCCATATAATACAAGAAAGGTCCTAAATACAAACTGGCTCTATGTCGTGTAATATTATTAAAGGCAATGCTGATTTCGAGGGCATATGGTCCCTAGAATTTTAACATAACTCATGTAAACTATGTTTTTCCAAGAAGTTTTATTGGTCCATTTTATTGGATTTCCATTATATCGGCAAAAAGTAACCTAAAAACGCATATATCATTTATAGTGGAAACACTTAAATTTTATAAAAAAAAATAGAATAAAAAAGATAACAGGAAACGCCTACACTGGCCGAAACACATAGCCACATGCCACAAAGTAAATAGGAACTGCAAGAAAAAACCCACAATAAAAATACAAAAACAAACGTAAACAACGACAAGAACTCCTGACAGCCGGACTTGGTACCGGTGTAATTTGGCATTTTGACCCGCTCGGTAAATCGACCCGCGGGTCAAAATACCATAGAAAAAATGACCCGCGGGTCACTTTTCCGCATGGGATTTTGACCCGCGGGTCACTTTACAGCCAGAGTATTTTTATCCCCCCATGGAAAAGTGACCTACCCTAATTTCTAAGAATAAATCATAACATCTATCTTGCTTCAAAGGGTAGGTCAGTTTCCCATGGGGGTAGGTCAAAATACCATAGCTGCTTAAAAAAAGGTCAGAGACCTGCAAAACAGTCTAAATGTATACAGAGGTGAACTAGAGTGATAATTCATACAAAATAAAGGCATATTTTTATATTTAATACCTAGAACTGACCCTGAGTATGGGGTAGGTCAATTTCCCCTTGGGGGAGGGGGGGGTGGGATGGGTGGTAGGTCAAAATACCATGGCTTGATGAAATATGATTTACAACTTGCAAAACAGTCTAAATGTATACAGAAGTGAACCAAAGTGATAATTCATACAAATTAAAGGCATGTTTTTTTTATTTAATACCGAGAACTGACCTCGAGCAGGGGTAGGTCAATTTCCCATGGGGTAGGTCAAAATACAATGGCTTGATGAAATATGATTTACAACTTGCAAAACAGTCTAAATGTTTACAGAAGTGGACCAAAGTGATTATTCATACAAAATAAAGGCATATTTTTATATTTAATACCGAGAACTGACCCTGAGTATGGGGTAGGTCAATTTCCCATGAGGGTAGGTCAAAATACCATGGCTTGTTGAAATATGATTTACAACCTGCAAAACAGTCTAAATGTATACAGAAGTGAACCAAAGTAATAATTAATACAAAATAAAGGCATACTTTTATATTTTATACAAAGAACTGACCCTTGAGTATGGGGTAGGTCAATTTCCCATGGGGTAGGTCAAAATACCATGGCTAGATGAAATATGATTTACATCCTGAAAAACAGTCTAAATGTATACAGAAGTGAACCAGAGTGATAATTCATACAAAATAAAGGCATATTTATATATTTAATACCAAGAACTGACGCTGAGTAGGGGGTAGGTCAATTTCCCATGGGGTAGGTCAAAATACCATGGCTAGATGAAATATGATTTACATCATGAAAAACAGTCTAAATGTATACAGAAGTGAACCAGAGTGATAATTCATACAAAACAAAGGCATATTTTATATTTAATACCAAGAACTGACCCTGAGTAGGGGTAGGTCAATTTCCATGGGGGTAGGTCAAAATACAATGGCTAGATGAAATATGATTTACATCCTGAAAAACAGTCTAAATGTATACAGGAGTGAACCAGAGTGATAAGGTAATTCATACAAAATAAAGGCATATTTTATAGTTAATACCGAGAACTGACCCTGAAATTTCCCTTCGCGGGTAGGTCAAAATACCATGGCTTGATGAAAAATGATTTACATCCTGCAAAACAGTGCAAATGTACACAGAAGTGAACCAGGGTGATAATTCATACAAAATAAAGGCATATTTTTATATCTAATACAGAGAACTGACCCTGAGTAGGGGGTAGGTAAGTTTCCACGGGGGTAGGTCAAAATACCATGGCTTGATGAATAAAGGGCTACGCTGAGCGCAGCATGATACGACCGCAGCATGTCGACCACTGAAATTTGAACAAGTGTAATTGAAAGTGAGTGTGGACATACTAAAGAGCTTGACACAATAATTGCATGGACACAATAAGGGGACTCAGTGATTAGCTGGACACGAACTAGGGAAAATGAAAATTAGCCCTTATGACTCCGTATGGTTCCTCTTTGACCCCTTATAGCTCGAAAAGGTAAGAAATAACTAAATACCGAAGTTACTGTGAATTTATTTTCTGCATATGCGAATTTCGACATTAAGAGTTACACCAAATCCATTGACATACTACTGAAAGCTTATATCAAGTGGAATCCTAAGAAAAAAATCCCATCGAATTCAGACAAAGTAAAAATTTCACGTAATCTGCAAGTTTGCAGTTTTGGCCCCCAGGACCCCTTATAGCTCGAAAATGGTAAGTTCTACGACAAATCCGTTAACATACTACTGAAAGCTTATATCAAGAGGAATCTAAAGAAATAAATCCCATCAAAATCCGATGAAAAATAAAAGTTTTAGGTAATCTGCAATTTAGCAATTTGCCCCGTTTGGCCCCTCATAACTAGGTAAGCAAACAAGTTACCAAGAATCTAATAGCAGAGTGATGTGTTAATTTTTCATAAGCATCAAAATCAGACAAAAAATTATTATTTTTTTTGGATTCGCCCCTTTTGGGCCCCATTTATCTCGGGAACGGTACATGCTACGTGAAATCCGTTGGCATACTGCTGATTGGAAATTTCCTCAGGAGCACAATGAAAGAACCCCATCAAAATCCGATTAATAATAAAGATTCTACTGACAAATATGTGAAAACACCCAATTTAACCCTTTTTGGCCCCTTTTTTAAAAACGGGTGGGGTCACAGTCACCAAAACAACTGCAAGCCCTCCTTTTGTACCAAAGAACATTATGTTAAATTTTCATAAGGGTTGATGTACTGGAACAAAAGTTATTGACCAAAAACAAAAGTGTCTACAGACGACGACGACGACAAGGACGACAACAACGACAACGACGACGACAGCACCATACCAATATATGACCGCAAAATTTTTTGCGATCGTATTAAAATGATTTACATCCTGCAAAAACAGTCTAAATGTATACAGAAGTGAACCAGAGTGACAATTCATACAAAATAAAGGCGTATTTTTATATTTAATACCGAGAACTGACCATGAGTTGTAGTAGTAACCCTTTGTTTTTTATTTGTCCAGTTAACTGTAAGCATGATGCATACAGATGATAAATTTCTATATATATGTCACTGAAGGAGAGCCATAACAAATTTTAGGCAAAAAGGAGAAGTATTTTTGCCATTAATGGCTTTTGAAAATCATGTTAATTTATAGTTAAAAATATTACACTCCTGACATGTTTGTCACCCGCAGTAAAACATCTGTAAAAATTATTTTTAATTTATTTTTCCATGGTTAAATGCATTGATATGTTAGAATTACTCAGAATTGTCCATTTACAAAGGCACAGTAACACATTCTGACTGTCATAAACCAAAATTGTGTTACATTCCTGACTCGTGTACATTCATTAATATAAATCAAAATATTTCAGCATTTGTATTTACAACAATAAGTAGGATTATTGGAAAATGAAAGCAAAACATTTTTCTACCTTCCAAATGAATTAATTGGTATGTAATGTTTGATTTTATTAATTTTTCATATTTTTTCCTTCTGCTTAGATGAAAAAGGACTATTTTTCCACAAAATCTATCATTGAAAGACATAAATGCCAATTTTCACAATTGAGAAATGCTACAAAGTTGATGTAAATAACTACATGTTAAAAAATATTAAAATTAAAAAAAAATGTCAATTCCTGACCAGGTTTTGCACTCCTGACATAACTCGTTGCTGACAGAACATACTTTTATTGTCATACTTTTAACACAAACTATGAACAAATTATAAAGATATTGTGAAGATTAGTTTTACACCATTTTGATTCAAAATATTCCCAAAATGATGAAGAAATTGACAGAACTAGACATACTGGCTAAAAACCGTTTCACACTCCTGACATACCTAAAATGGCATTGAAAAGAAAATCTCCATTTGTACAGTCACATATTTGGTACTCAAAGACACAAGCTGCCAGGGGCTTTTTGGATATAACAAAGAATAATACTAGATATATCAATGCATAAAATAATAGAGATTTAAACCCGTGTTGTTACACTCCTGACAATCCTAAGAAAGCCGTGGGGTATTTTGACCTACCCCCTTACTCAGGGTCAGTTCTCGGTGTAAAATATAATAAGATGTCTTTATTTTGTATGTATTATCACACTGGACACACATCTGTATACATTTAGACTAATCTGGAGTTTGCAAATCATATTTCAACAGGCCATGGTATTTTTACCTATCCCCATGGGAAATTGACCAACCCCATTAAGTGTCAGTTCTCAGTATACAATATAAAAATATGCCTTTATTTTGAATGAATTATCACTCTGGTGCACTTCTGTATACATTTAAACTGTTATATAGGTTGTAAATCATGTTTTAACAAGCCAGGTATTTTGACCTACCTCATGAAAATTCACCCCCCCACCCAACTAAGCATCAGTTCTCGGTATAAATTATTAAAATTAGCCTTTATTTTGTATGAAAAATCACTCTGGTACACTTCTCTTTACATTAAGACTGTTCTGAAGGTTGCATATCAGATTTCAGCAAGCCATGGTATTTAGACCCACCCCCATGGGAAATTGACCCCCCCTCAACTCGGCATCAGTTATCGGTATAAACTATAAAAATATGCCTTTATTTTATATGAATTATCACTCTGGTACATTTCTGTTTACATTTAGACTGTGGTTCAGTGGGTTTCAAATCATATTTCAGCAAGCCATGGTATTTTGACCTATCCCCATGGGAAATTAACGTACCTCAGTTTATGTCATTTCTTGATATAAAATCAATAAATCTGCCTTTATTTTATATAAATCTTTCAAAATTTTTAATAAATTATAGGAAGGTGTCCATTTCCTAGGTGGCGTTAAAATACTGCAACTAAAAAAAGACCCGCGGGTCAATTTACCGCGCGGGTCAAAATACCATACAGGTGGGGATCAATTTCCTATGGCGCGGATCAATTTACCGCGGCTGAAAATCGACCCGCGGGTCGATTTACCGCACGGGTCAAAATACCATATGACACCGGCACTAGCAAAAGCCAGCGGTAGGGTTAAACCGGTTTATGGGTACCAAAACATCCCCTTTCTCTGTCCCGTTTCCCTATAGTATAATAAACATACGAATAAAACCCATACAGGTAAACAACTAACTCCATGACCACAATCTTGAAAAGAAAAATGGGGGAACAAAACGTAATTTTGAAAGATGGGTCAAGGAGTGCTCGCCGCTAAACTGCCGGCTAGCTCAAGGAGCCTAGTCTTCTCGTAAAATATGACTGCTCAAAGTAAATTTATTTAGCGTTAATTACTTTTATAGAAATGCTTATCAAGGATCCACATTGATAATCTATCAAATATTTACGTAAAACAATACAAATTAACTTCATTTTATGTAATATAATGCTAATACGTACTATGCATATTCTCTTTAGAATTCATACAAAACTATATCAATATTTTTTTTTCAAATTGGAATTCAACCTGATTTCCATATTTAACACACAACTTAGATATGCTTTGCGATGTATTCTTTATATGTACAAAGATAATGACATTATGCATTCAAAACGGTTGATCCTAATTTTTAATTCTAATAAAACTTTAAAGTTTTGTTATCTGTTTTGAAAAATAAATTTTAAGAAATCAGAAATTCATGCCAATCAGTTAGATTTTTTTCAATGTCGTGTTGAGAAGCTTTTGATACTAAAAGGAAATATCAAGTTCTGTGTGTGTTCCCACTTTTTATATTTTACAACCATTTATATAGTGTAAAGGCTTTTGCAATAAAGAATACAAGATATTAGTCTCCAGTCAGATTGGTTGCTTATAATGGAGTACATTACCTCTCACAAGGTTAACTTAGGAGTTGTGTTAAGACATTTTATCAAATATACCCACAGATGGTCAATGGTTAGAATTGTTCCGATCACAAATAGTCAATGGGTGAAGAAAAAAAAAATTTCCGGTTGGCCAGGTTAAAGAACAGCTTAAAGTACAGTGAAATATTTGAGTCTTATGTATGTACCATGTTCAAAGAAGGTCTTGTTTAGCCCACACTCTTTACATTAAAACGGCGGTTAGTCAATTGAAGCTGATTTTGCTAAAATGTCGATGCCATACAGAAGAACGGACGGAAAGACGAGCGCAAGACGACATTGTCTCTTGTAATAGGAGCAGGCGACACAATTGAAAGGACAAGAAACGAAAATATGCTGAAAGAGGAAATTAATTAGAACAAAAATTTTGAACGCCCTTCAACAGTGACAGAGTATGGTTGGTTGATTGATCAGTTTGTTAACGTCAGATGAGAAATTTTAGTAAAGTATTAAAATTGTTCAGCTGCCAGGTTTTTTTTTATAATTTGACCTTGCTACTGCCTATATAGGAACCATTTCCCTATAACCAACCCGTGGACACACCCGGCAACTCTTTATTTTCCTTTTTATTGTTCAAATAGCTAAAGAACCGATAAGTTGCCAAAGACAAAATATGTGAAAGTAAACTGTGGTCAATTAACACTGCATTCGAAACAACTTGATATTAGGAGAATTTGTCTTAGTTTACATGGATAAAACGCCATTTTACGCCGTTAATTTCTCTGTAAAAACTGGTGTCAAACTATCTATGACGTTAAGAACAGTTTTTTTGTTTATTACGTTACCCATAACTATATATAATTTTTAGCACTAGTGGTGATACAAAGCAATTGCAGGCTCGCATATGAAGTTATCATTTTGTCTGTCCAAAACGAAATTGAAAAAGTAAAATGACATAAATGTTTATTTAACACTGGAAGGAAATTCTCTTGAATATAATTTGTACAATTTATGATGGCATCAACACTTGATTTGTCAACATTTTCAACCCCCGATTAAAACTTTTATTACAAAAACCTACTATGTATTTCGAACAACTAACGTGTTGTTAATAGAAAACATTCTTTTTTAACTCAGATGTGAGATTTGTCGCAAAATAATTGCGTAATTTTCATACCCCGCCACACGAAGTGGCGAGTAATTATGTGATACCCTCAGTCGTATGTCCGTCCGTCCGTCCATCCCCCGACTGATAACTTGTGAACGAAATAACACAAGGTCTTTAAACTTGGTAGGCAACTTGTTTACCACATAACTCAGGTCAAATTCAATTTTGGGTTCAGAGGTCCAGGGGTTCTGGAGTTATGCCCCTTGAAACTTTGAAATTTTGCGAATTTTAGAGTTTCCGACCGATAACTTGTGAACGAAATAAAACAAGGTCTTCAAACTTGGTATGCAAGTTGTTTGCTACAAAACTATGGTCAAGTTCGATTTTGGGTTCAGAGGTTCAAGGGGTTCTGGAGTTATACCCCTTGAAACTTTGAAATTTTTCAAATTTTAGGGTTTCCAACTGATAACTTGTGAACGAAACATTAAAAGGTCTTCAAACTTGGTATGTAAGTTGTTTACCACAAAACTCAGGACAAGCTTGATTTTGAGTTCAGAGGTCTAAGGGTTCTGGAGCTATTCCCCTTGAAACTTTGAAATTTTGCAAATTTTAGGGTTTTCATACTCATAACTTGTGAATGAAATAAGATACTGTCTTCAAACTTGGTATGTAAATTGTTAACCACAAAACACAGGCTAAGTATAATTTGGGGTTCAGTGGTACACATAGTTCTGTAGTTATGTCCCTTTTAACTTAAAATTTTGTGAAACGTGGCGGAGTATCATGTAATGCACCATTACTATTTTTAATCTGATAGTAATGCACAAAAAGGCAAACTTTTAATGTCAAGATGTCTCAAATTAGACATCATAGGTAAATTATGTGAACAATACGTAATTTTGTAACATTTTGTTTTATATCAAAAGACGAATTAGAATAGACGATCACAAAGAACCTAAAACACGACAAAAACATTTCCCAATCTTGTTTTTAGGGAAATTTGACCGAGATATTTCATTGTAATGCCGCCCATTATATTATTATCCTGTATGGTTAAGCATAAAGTACTATGTCTGCGCTTACAGACATGCACTTGTATATATTGCCATTGAAGTAGAATTCAGTTAATGATGTGAACTATATTATTATATATGTAGACATCCATATTGTTCTTGATTCAAAAATTAATTTGTAAATGATATTTGAGAAAATAACACTTTTTATTTGTCCACGTTGTGTCGATGTCCCTGCCGACAAAACTGAGGCAACACAAAATTAATTAGTAGTTCATGGAGATCCTGCATATATCCAAAATGAAAATTTCAGAATAAATCAAAATCATAAAATTTTGGCTTTCCGTTTAGATTATATTGGTTATTTGTTACCTCTCAGTTTTTAAACATCTTTGAATGTATTGTCTTCCAAATTATGAATGAAGGGATGTTGGGATTTTTATCTTCACTAAAAAGACATAAGTTGTCGAAATGGCCATATGAAGAAACTAAATTTACATTAACTTCGGTACATGTATTTTGTTATTGTTACCACTGAGTCGATGCCACTGCTGGTGGACTGTTAGTAACAGGGGGTATTCTCCAGTCCAGTAGTTAGAACTTCGGGAATGAACCGAAAGCCGATTTTATTTTGAAACTTGCATCATTTAAATTTTTACAAAAGTTGTCAGTAGAAACTAAGTAGAATCTCCCTCATGCATAGCTCTGTCCTAAGCGGATTGTGGCTTTCCATTTAGATTATATTGATAATTTGTTCTCTCTCAGTTTTTAAACATCTTTGAATTCATTTTCTTCCAAATGTTTAGAGTTTTTTTCTGCAATGAAGAGTGCCCATATGAAGAAACTAAATTTATTGTAACTTTAGTATTTTGTTATTTGTTATCAGTGGATTGATGCCAATGCTGGTGAACGTTTAGTCCCCGAGGGTATTCAACAGCCCAGTAGTCAGTACTCGGTGCTGACCCATAAGCCGATTTTATTTGGAAAGTTGAAATATTTAAATTTTTGAGAATTTGTTATCTCCGTCATGCATAGTTCTGTCCTAAGCGGATTTTAGCTTTCCATTTAGATTATATTGGTTATTTGCTCTCTCTCAGTTTTTAAACATCTTTGAATTTATTGTCTTCCAAATTTTAGATTTAATCTGCACTGAAGAGACATAAGTTGTAAAAATGGCCACATGCAGAAACTATATTTACAGTAACTTCGGTAATATTTTCAATTGACATCTCGTATTTTCGATACTTTTTAAGAAAGAAAATACCATGGAATACTTAACCGGCATATTCTCATTCAGATAATATGGCTGCAATTCTAGGAATAGAATCATACAGCAGTCGTTTGGGTATGACTAGAGTGATTTAATTCCTTCGGTTTATGTTCTACTGTTTTTTTGTCTACGACTTGCGTAAATGCATAATGTTACATGTACCGATTTTGTCACTAGTTAGTCTTATGTTTAGATTATAAAGAGTCTTGAAACAGTAAACAGACATTAAACATAAGAAAACCGAGTTATGCAATAAAGAGGAGGGCTTTTCTTGTCTGTATACCGTATGCAGTATCCGGCATCAGTGATACCCTATTCAATCCAATCAGATATTTGGAAGACTTGAGCACAAGTGAAATCACTTTAAAAACGGCTTATCATTGCATTGTTTCTTTGTTCGCCTAATAAATAGTTGCAGGTGCTTCTGTGTTGTAATTGCATTGCTTATTTTGAGATCGTTGAATATATTTGTTAGCTGCACATCTTTTTATGTTAAGACAAACGGCAGCAGAATACCGAAGGAACAAGGACAGTGAGGATTACAGAAATCAAAGTTGATAGACATAGCAAAAACAGGAACACAGGAATACAAAGACAAAACATGGACGTTAGATAGCAACACGGAAATAAAAAGATGACATTCAGAACTAAGCCGCATTGATAGTGTGAACTCCCATAAAAAAACCAGGAATGACATCTCTCGTTCCGGAAAGGTAAGCATGTCCTACCCAGCTAATTACACCCGTCACATTATCAGTAAGGCATATATTATTTTGAGAGACCTACCAAACACTTAGGCAAACCGTTTCCGCCATAAAAGCCAGCCATGTGCAACAGACTCCAGTGATACTTGCAGAAAGTAAAAGTAAATACTAATTAGAACACTGTACATCTGAAATTAGGACGCAAATAAGGTGACGATTTAAATTCGTCAGGACCGTTGACCAAGGATACGATTGTTACATAGATTATTTGATAGTCTTGTCTGACACGAAAATTTGTCTTGCGTTTTATATAAATTTACTGGTTTTATCAAAATTCTAACCCCTTAAAATACCACGGCTTCATTCCGTGTATGGCACTCGGTAGATGTCCTTAGTACTGGATTTGGCTTCCTATTTCGGTATTTTTGGTATTGAGTACTTCTATTCTGTACATATTTTGGATTTTTACTTTCCATATTATTTGATTCTAATGCTGCTGATGAGAGGTTACTCCTTGAAACACGTGTACAGGATAACAAAATTTTACTGTTCATGATGCAACTTTGGTATTTTTGTATTTTTGATACGGAAATATGACATTTGGACAACCAACATCTACATATTTGGTTAAGGGCTTGTGATTGTATTCAACATAATACTCCTTTCCTATTGTTCGTTTGTCTTTGATTGAACATATAAAGATAAATATGAAAAAGTCGCTGACTAATAGTTAAATTTCTTAAATTTCTCCAAAATCCATTTTAGGAAACACGAGCTTTATAATCTTAACAAAACTGACCGCCAGCTTCTTCAGAATATAATTAAAGTAAATGGACATATATTGTTTTTTTTTTATATTCCTACGAGACTGAATGTCGTAAAATATCATAAAATAAAAATAGTAAGAAATATTTATGATGTTCTTTCCATTAATAATGCATCTTTTGCTAAATGGATACCATCAATATATCCTCCAAAACTAGTGAAAAAGAACATATCGAATTTGACGAAAATTGTCATTAAATACTATTATTAACGACTAAAGGAAGATTTTAATTTCAGAATTATCAATTTCCTAACATGAACAGAAATATTCCTAGCACAAATTATACACACTTTCTCATTAGACATAGCTATCCTCGTGATCGTCAAGATTCATTAATCAAGACTTCAAAAAATATTCTGTCCCAAGCGATCCTTCAAACAGTTCTTCAATAGATATCAGTTCCTTATTGAAACATTTGAATTTTCCGTCCGAACTGTAATTCAATGTTCATTTTAACTAAATACTGGGATTATTTTTTACTGTAAACGACCTTTCAATGGCAAATTGCTATTGAGTCGTTACCCGACACTACCACAATAGAAGGGAAGGTATTGCGCGCTATAATACTGGTTTAAACAGTCATTTTTTTTTCGAAAATAAAAATGCCTATACCAAGTCAGGACCATTGCAGTTATAGGTTTATCTAGTGGTTTTGAACCTAATTTGTTATCTTGTCTCTTGAACTACTGCCAAGGAAGAGAGAATAGAAGTGAAGTATAAATTAAAAAATATTAGTCAGCATAGTAAGATCTACATGTCCTGCAATTTTAAAGAAAATCTGAGGACCCACATAGGACTTATTGTCCCCTTTTCTTGGAATTTTCACGATTTTTTAACGTTTTTATTTTTATTTCAAAAACTGTTTCAGATAAAGGTTATATGTTATTTGCGAAAGTGTTGAGCTTTTCAAGGACTACAATTTCTACATATGCCCAGCAGGTTCGCATCTCACCTAAGATGGCCGCCACTAGGGAACATAGTTTAACATAGGACCCTATGGAAAATGCATTCAAAGATCTCCTCTGAATCCACAGAGCCAATGAGGACCAAATTTATTCCCAAAAGTCCTCACGTGGTCCCCTTTAAAATTTGTGATTTTTGTTGTACCTCATCCAAAATGACTGCCCAGCGGGTAACATTGTTTAGCATAGGAACCCCCAGCGGGTAACATTGTTTAGCATAGGAACCCCCAGTGGGTAACATTGTTTAGCATAGGAACCCTATGGGAAATGCATTCAAAGATCTGCTCTGCTGAAAACACCCTACCAATTGAAACCAAACTTCGTCACAATAGTCCTTGGATAGTCCCCTTTAAAGTTTGTGCTTTTTTTTTTCGCACCTCATCTAAGATGGCCCCCAACGTGGAATAGGTTTATCATAGGGACCATATCGGAAATGCATTCAAAGGTCTTTTCTCCTGAAACCACTATAAGCCAGCAGGAACCACACTTGGATACTTTTTTTCTTGGCTGGTACCCTTTAAGGTTTGTGATTTTATGAACATCATCCAATATGGTCGCTAGAAACGGACATAGTTTAACAAAAGACCCTATTGGAAATGTTTTCAAAGATCTTCTTTGAACCTACTGAGCCAATTGGAATCAAACTTGGTCTCATTAGTCTTTAGGTGGTTCCCTTGAAAGTTTGTGACTTTTTCATGAGCATACCCCATTCAAGATGGCCACCAGCAGGGAAAAACGTTTAACATAGGGACCCTATGGGAACACATCAAAGATCTCTGAAATTAACAAGCCAAACTGAACCAAACTTGGTCACAATAGTCCTTCATACTCCCATCAAAGATGGCCGCCAGCCTGAATCATAGTTGAACAAAGGGGTGCTACGGGAAATGCATTCAAATGTCTTCTCCTCTGAACC
>MJUU01019044.1:46402-65427 GCA_002080025.1 Modiolus philippinarum
GTGGTTTTGAACCTAATTTGTTATCTTGTCTCTTGAACTACTGCCAAGGAAGAGAGAATAGAAGTGAAGTATAAATTAAAAAATATTAGTCAGCATAGTAAGATCTACATGTCCTGCAATTTTCAAGAAAATCTGAGGACCCGCATAGGACTTATTGTCCCCCTTTCTTAGAATTTTCACGATTTTTTAACGTTTTTATTTTTATTTCAAAAACTGTCTCAGATAAAGGTTATATGTTATTTGCAAAAGTGTTGAGCTTTTCAAGGACTACAATTTCTACATATGCCCAGCAGGTTCGCATCTCACCCAAGATGGCCGCCACTAGGGAACATAGTTTAACATAGGACCCTATGGAAAATGCATTCAAAGATCTCTGAATCCACAGAGCCAATGAGGACAAAATTTATTCACAATAATCCTCACGTGGTCCCCTTTAAAATTTGTGATTTTTGTTGTACCTCATCCAAAATGACCACCAGCGGGTAACATTGTTTAGCATAGGAACCCTATGCTGCTGAAACCACCCTACCAATTGGAACCAAACTTCGTCACAATAGTCCTTGGATAGTCCCCTTTAAAGTTTGTGATTTTTTTGTTCGCACATCATCTTAGATGGCCCCCAGGGTGGAATAGGTTTATCATAGGAACCATATCGGAAATGCATTCAAAGGTCTTTTCTTCTGAAACCACTATAAGCCAGCAGGAACCACACTTGGATACTTTTTTTCTTGGCTGGTACCCTTTAAAGTTTGTGATTTTATGAACATCATCCAATATGGTCGCTAGAAACGGACATAGTTTAACAAAAGACCCTATTGGAAATGTTTTCAAAGATCTTCTTCTTTGAACCTACTGAGCCAATTGGAATCAAACTTGGTCTCATTAGTTAGGTGTTTCCCTTGAAAGTTTGTGATTTTTTCATGTACATACCCCATTCAAGATGGCCACCAGCAGGGAAAAAGTTTAACATAGGGACCCTATGGGAACACATCAAAGATCTCTGAAATTAACAAGCCAAATTGAACCAAACTTGGTCACAATAGTCCTTTATAATCCCATCAAAGAAGGCCGCCAGCCTGAATCATTGTTGAACAAAGGGGGCGCTACGGGAAATGCATTCAAATGTCTTCTCCTCTGAACCTACTTAGCCAAATGGAAGCATACTTGCTTACAATTGTCTTTGGTTGGTCCCTTTCAAAGTATGTGATTTTTATGTTTGTACCTCATCCAAGATTGAAACTGTAACATCTGGTTAACTGATTTATAACATGAATGGGTGGACTTTCGCTGAAAACCAGTCACCAGATGAGTGAGCGATACAGGCGCATGTTAGCCTCTAATTATTTGGTCCGTGTTGTTCATCTGTATGTGTGTCTTCATTTTTGTGTCCTGTACTCAAGTGGTGTCCTTGTTTGTAGTGTTTCCGATGTTGTCATTGTCCATGGATTGTTCGTTCATTTGACTGACGGTTCGGTTCTCACTTACTTTATGAAAGGCACGATACAGTTTTGATACCAAATACTAGCGAGAACATTGCACAAGTGAAATTAAGATAAATACTAATAGCTCAGCTGCAAATAAGGTGACGATTTAAATCCGTCAGAACCGTTTACCAAGGATAAAGATTGATTGATTGATGTTTTACGCTAACTTCAGCAATCCAAGGATAAAGAATGTTACATACATATATTTGAAAAAGGAAAATATGACATTTTGACGTCCCACATCTATATATTTGATTGTATTGAATATGATTGCTCCTTTCCGATTTTTCGTATATCTTGTAATGAAAAAAATAAAGGATATTCTTTGCATGAATGCAGTCGATTGCTATCGGGACAAATCAAATTATGTGGCTAAGTTTCTGCAAAATATACCATATACATTTACAGTCTTACTGACTTATTCTATTGCTTTGATTTACCATGAATAAGTCTCTTGTGTATTTACTGAATATCTTTACCTTGCTTAAACAACAGACATCTCTAATCCTCTAGCACCTTTATGTAAAAACCTTTGTCATGAACTTCAGAGCTAAATATACAAGCTACTTAAGCAAACTCATAATTTGTTTAATAATACTGATTGTAACGTAGACTGTGTGGTTGTTTACATGTTATGACAGCGGTTTGGATGTAAGAGCACTTTGCAAGTCAACTTTATGTTTACTGAAAACCCCGAATCCATGACACAAGGGATACATAGATGAAAGGCTGCTCGACATTTAGGAATGAACCATTACTAGAGGTGATCTTGAAATTTTTTGATGTATTAGCATATACAACTTTATTGAAGTCCTCATGGTAACTTCAAGATAACGAACAATAATAATAGCGTTATTACTTTTAATGTTATTGTCGTTTTGATAACTATATTCAGTACTATTTAAGTGGAATAACTTGTGAGCATTGATACACAGAATGCTGTAACAGTACTACCGAAAGCAAATGCGTATTGCATAATCTTCAGGTTCAGTTTTCTTCTTTTTTTTTCAAGTTGACTGTCATGGTTGACGTTAAAGACACGCGTCTGTTCTACTCTTGACGACTTTAATGAAAGCAACCTTACTACATTTGTGTCACATCCTAACTTTTACAGCAAGGTTACAGATTTTATAAACACATTTAAGAAGGTTTATAGATGCGACTCGTAAACAGATTATAACTAAGGGTATTTTATGGAAATGTTGTTAAAAAAAGTCAAAAACTGATAAATAAAATCCAGAAAAACGGGGACGTAACTTACATTCTTTACGTGATAAGGGATATTGACATGATATTCTTCATGATTCCGTTAAATTGGCTTAGGGATCCAATGACCTGAAGATATTAAAGGTATACTGGCTTCTCACTGGTACTGCCGATGTCTACTGAAATCTTTGATGATTCTTTAACAAACCCTTCGGGGAGTTTTGAGTTTAATATTTATTCCGTAGTGCGACAGTGTTTTACCAGCAGACTAGGCTGCTTGAGCTAGCCGACAGTTAGCGGCGAGCACTCCTCGACCCATCTTTTTGAATTACGTTTTGTCTTATTCTTTCTTTCTCAAGATTGTGGTCTTGGAGTTAGCAGTCTACATGTATTGCGTTTTATTTGTACGTTTATTATATTATAGGGAAATGGAATAGAGAAAAGGGGAGGTTTGGGTGCCCATAAACCGGTTTAACCCTACCGCTAGCCCTTGCTAGTGCCGGTACGAAGTCGGGCGATCCCGAGTTTCTATCTTTGTCCTTGTTTGTCTTTTGTCATTTAATTGTTTTTCTTTGTGCGGTTCCCTGGTGTATTGTGACTATGATTGTGTTTTTCGGCCATTGTGGGTGTTTCCTGTTATCTTTTCTACATTAATCTTGAAACGAATAAATTGGTAAAATAAACTAAGTATTATCATATATGTAGTTGCCTAGTTTGAAGAACAAAAAATACCGAAGTTGCATTGAAGTTTTTGGATTAAGCATTAATCTGTTAATATTTATCCAAATATGATTCATGTATACACTTGGTCATAAATATGGAATATTCGTATTTTATGAGCCAAAATAGGAAGTTTGGAAGCATTATGCACAAATGTGTGCGATGAAAGTATCACAAATTAAGGTCACTATAAAATGCATAAAGCAGACAATGTATAAAATTTCATCAACTTCCACTTATATTTTCATTTATTTTAAAGCATATACACAGCTAATGAAAACTGAAGCAAAACTTTAGAGAGAACTGTTTCCAACCAACATTTGACGTCTGGTATCACAAAAATTCTTGCTTGGATTTACACATTTTTTGTGAATGTTGTTCTATCAGGAAAGCTCTTCAGAACAAAAGGTCGGTGTTTTAATTCTAATTACAAAATGTCTGACACTCATACTCCCTTAAGTCGTTACCTTCCTGTATAGCTGTAATACTGCTGACTGCACTTTAAACTCTCATGAAATCAGTCAATTAATCAGCAGTCTCTGTTATACAAGACAATTTTAGACTAATTTTGTAGTCCATTGACATTATACAAGAAATTTCTACACGAATTTTGTAGCCCATTGGCAGCAATTACTTTATATTTATAATGTTTTAATAAACATGTGCTTTTTACATGATTTTAGCTACGTCTTCGATGAGAGATATTTAGCTTAGACCATGTGCCACTGCAGCACGTTGCTAAAAGGCACTTAATCTTCTTCAATAAGTAATTAAATAAGCGTTTAATGGCAAGTGTAGTTAAAACGAAGTACACGTATAAAGTAAAACATTTTATAAAAACCTGTTTTTTTTTCTAGTCACTGTTCTTTTATTTCTGTTGTTTCGATGTATATGAGTGTATACATGGAAATATCATGAGACTATCGGCTTTCTTAAAGTTTTATCCAGACCAATACTCTTATCCAGATTTACCACTAATTATATACCCGGATCTTGTATTTCTTCTTTTCAATGTCAATTTTTTGACATTCTCACATGTAGCAATTTTTAATTTTGACAGGCCCGATTTAAATTAGAGTTGTCAATGGGGTCCTTTCTAGAAAGTTTAATGCCATCAACTGTTCTCCATTTTTCTCAATTTGCGAACAGGAAAACATTATACAAAGACCCTTCAAGATTCCACTTTTTCTCTTTTCATCCCTTTGATGCCATTATTGCTTCCCACTCGTTCTTACGTGTATTTTTTTCCACGATCCCATTTCCCGATTACTTAAAAAGGCCGATTCCTCTTCCCGCTACTCCATTGAAACCCAAACATACTTTAGCATTTATTAAGAGATTTGAGAGACCGATAATGTCATGAATCCCAAAGTGTAACTCCGCGGAGTTCACCCTTCTGTTTACGTTCGTACGCTTGATAAACTTCAAAAGATATATTGGTCCTATGTAGTAGAAGTAAAATGAAATACAATGTTTTGACAGGAAAGGGCTTGTGAGAAGGGAGAAGTATTGCTCGGATGCGGAATGTGGGGGGATTTGAAATTTAATATTTTTTAGCCTACTGCGGAAAATCTCTAGCATAGTTCTGTCCTTTCCTAATTTTCGCGTTTGGCTTTTTAACAATTTTAACCCAAGATTTGTATTTTTGGCAACTACTATAATTCCTACGTTCTAGATATATGTTTACTTACAGCGAATGTCCCTATCATTTAAGCGCACAAATGACTCCGGGATGAATCGCACGATGAAGGGATTTTGCCAAAAAAATACAACGGATATTAAAATCTGTCCCACTTCCTTTAAAAACTGGAAATTCTCTTCTGCTGGCTTTAATATTGCATATTTCGGCACCAAATGTAGCATGGTTGTGTTAAAATATTGAACACTTCTAGAACCACTTTTAATTTGATGATTTTTAATACATAGGGATAAAAAAAAACACTTTTTCAAAATGCTCAATGCTTTAAAAGGGATAATATTTTCGGCGCACAATTATTGACAAGACTGGCCCATTCTTAAAAAGGTATTGGCAGGTATTACCTGAAGTCAGATGATAAACAAGTCTCACTTTGACTTTCACCATGTGCTTGGTCCCCCTTTTTAATTCAAGAAAAATACATACCCTTATATGAAATAATTCAACAAAATACCACAACATGTAATTGAAATATGCATGCATTAAACCCCAAAGAAATATTTGAAAGAATTTGTAAATGTACTGCTAGTTTCTATCCCGTGTTTACAAACAAAAATTATTAACCCCCGAACGAGTACACCTTGCTATTATAAGTTAGGTCAACTCGTTTCATCTATTTCATCAAGCTACTTGGTCACCCTTAAAATAGGACACTCCATCACTTAATAATTTTCATCTGTTGGACAAAAATGTGAAAATGCACATGACTGCAAACTCTTGTGCATGCCGTAAACAGCGAATTCAACATTTTTCAGATATGTATGGTCATTCTGGATTTACATACCAAATATGATAAAAAATTATTGTAAAAATTTTGCAATCATAAGATTTCCATTATCTAAAGGAAGTGAAACAGACTTTAAACCATCAGAATGCAGCTAACTTTCACAAGTTGTATTTACTGTAAAGGTGGTTATTTTCGCGGGGTTTAACCCTTTAATTGCCGTGTGCTGTATAGATAGAAAATACTAAGACTCTGGATAAAATACGTCACTTCATCAAACAATATTTTGCGATAATCCGAATCCCGGATTATTTAAGTATATAGCTTAGATCAGCTTTCCTCTGAATTTTTCATATCTACAAAGGTATTATACAGACTCAAAACGATTGATCCCAATTTTGAATAAAATTTAAATAAACTTTTATATTTTTCTTACCCGTATTTAATAATATAGTGTTATTAACTGTCTGTTTCTGTATTGGCCCTGTATGGATTCGAGGTTAGCTGTATTGGTCCCGAGACCCGGAGGGTCGAGGGCCAATACAGCTGATCGAGAATCTATACGGGGCCAATACAGAAACAGACAGTTCATAACACTTTTATTAAATAATCTAACTGTTTTCTTTTAGCACTTATGCATGAATGTTCTGTGCTGTTACTGTTGTAAAAATGGGGTCCATTTTCGATAAGCATTACAGTTTACCCCCCCTCCCACCCACCTTTGTTTGTGGACCCATGATTTAGCAAATTAAAAATTACGTATTCTGTACTCTATACAAGGGTCAAATTAAGAAAGGTATGTTCTTCGTACTTTCACTTTCTATTGTGACTACATCAACTTCCACACAGATCATAGTTTGTTGTTTTCTTTAATGCATCCAATGTTTATTGGGTTCTAAAAGATTTAATGATAAACAAGTTGTCAAGAGGAGTGAGGCCTATGGATTTTTGTTTTTACTATACCGATTTTATGTAGTTGTACATGTATTAATATCACTAGAGCTAAGCCATCAGTATGACACATGCCCTGTTTGCCATATTAGGGCTGATTTTATCATATTATTTAATAATAAATAGGAAGAAATAATTAACTCCATTTTGTATAACAATTTGTATTTTTAAATGTCGTTTTTGTAAGGTTTTGATATAAAAATCATATACATGTTTTAAATTGTGAATGTTCCCGCATTATCTATTTTACAACCATTTTAATAGCCTAATGGTTTTTGCAATACAGAATACAAAATATTGGTCCTCTGTTAGTTACTGAACAGCGAATTGGTTGCTTACAATTGAGAATATTACCTTTCACAAGATTAACTTAGAAGTTGTTTCATCAAATATATCCCAGATTTTCAATGGGTAGAAATGTTCCAATTAAAAATAGCCAATGGGTAGAAGTGTTAGTCCGGTTGATAGGGTTCAACAACAGCTTAATCTAAGTATTTTTAGATATAAATATGTGAGCTCGAGTCTAGCCCGCAATCTATACATTTCAAAGGTGGTTTATCAATTGTAGTGGATATTGCTTAAATGTCGATATCACACAGAACGGATAGAAAGACGAGCGAAAAACGACAATGTCTCGATCTTGTACTAGGAACAGGCGAAACAATTGACAAAAAACGAAAATATGTTGGAGGCAGAAATTTATTTGAGAATAATTTTGAATAATTTTGAACGTTCTATAACTGTGACAGAGTGTGATTGATTGATCGGCGAGTTTAACATCAAATGAGAAATATTTAAGTACAAGAAAAAGATAATCAATTCAAAAATGTTAGAAGATGAAAGAAATACAAGTGGAAGGAATAGAGTTTCGATTGTCATTGGAAAAGGAGAGAATGGATATGGACAGGTTTTTACCCTTCAATTTTGATTCCAAGCAAGTTTAGATATGATTTTTCAGCGGGATATATAGAAGGGGTCTTTATACTGCATTGAGTTTGACCTCTTCATATAATTCATCTAAATTAGTTAGCAGTCAGGTTTTCTGTAACTTGCCCTGACTACCCCGTATATAGGAGCCATTCCCGTATACACCAACCGTGGACATACCCGACAGTATATAGGAGCCATTCCCGTATACACCAACCGTGGACATACCCGACAGTATATAGGATCCATTCCCGTATACACCAACCGTGGACATACCCGACAGTATATAGGAGCCATTCCCGTAAACACCAACCGTGGACATACCCGACAGTATATAGGAGTCATTCCCGTATACACCAACCCTGGACATACCCGACAGTATATAGGAGCCATTCCCGTATACACCAACCTTGGACATACCCGACAGTATATAGGAGCCATTCCCGTATACACCAACCGTGGACATACCCGACAGTATATAGGAGCCATTCCCGTATACACCAACCGTGGACATACCCGTCAGTATATAGGAGCCATTCCCGTATACACCAACCGTGGACATACCCGACAGTATATAGGAGCCATTCCCGTATACACCAACCGAACCTGGACATACCCGACAGTATATAGGAGCCATTCACGTATACACCAACCGTGGACATACCCGACAGTATATAGGAGCCATTCTCGTATACACCAACCGTGGACATACCCGACAGTATATAGGAGCCATTCCCGTATACACCAACCGTGGACATACCCGACAGTATATAGGAGCCATTCCCGTATACACCAACCGTGGACATACCCGACAGCTATATATTTTTCTCTTTATTGTTTGCGTAGCTAAAGAACCGATTACGTACCGAAGAAAAAGTACGTAAACTGGATAATTTACACTAAATTCGAAACAACATGACTTATTGGACTGAATCGAGTAACATTTCAAGTAGTTATTATTTTGTTACTAAATTTGTTTAAGAATTAATTAACAGCCATATAATCATATTTTTACCACGAGCTGCACCTTTATGGGGACTATCCTATAAGAAACGACCTGCGACGGGTAAATTGTGAACATGAAGTGAAAGCCTGTGATAAAAATAAATTAATATAGATACATGTATATGGCAACTGTTCATTTTTTTTTCGATTCTAATAAAACACTTACAAGGCTCACATTAGGAGAAATCGTCTTAGATCACATGAGTAAAACGCCATTTTACGCCAAAAAAATCGCTATGATGTGGCGTTTCAAAAACTAATGTAAAAATATCTATGACGTTATCGAAAGAACCGTTATTTATTTGTGACGTTAACCAGAAGTTTATATTATTTTTACCACAAATTTAATACAAAGTAATTGAAGGCTGTAATATTAGAATTATCATTTAGTCTGCTCAAAACAAATTCGAATTTAGATAAATGTTTTTACCCTTGAAGGAAATTCTATTGACAACCATGCTTTTAATAACAACATAAAGTTTGTACAATTTATTTTGTGGAGGCATCGACACTGGATTTAATTTGTCTCCAGTTTCAACCTCCGATTAAAACTAAGTTCGTTAACCACTTTGTAACAAAAATACAAAAAAATTTGGAACAATGATCAAAATGGTCTGAGGCTAATCGAAAGCAATGGAATTATTCAATTCGAAATGTGTTGCATAATAACTGTGTTTTTAATCTGATACTGCGGGGCAATGTAAATAAACATAAATGAATGTATAAAAGGCAAAATTTCAATTTCAAGAAGTCTTGAGATAAGACATCCGCAGCACATACTGTAATTATGTAACATTTTGTTTTATTTTAAAAGACGAATCAGAAAAGACGATCACAAAGAGCCTAAAACACGAGAAAAAACGTCTATTGAATCTTGTTTTTAGGGAAATTTGACCGAGAAGTTTCCTGTATAATGCTGCCCATTATATTTTCATCTCTATATGACTTATCATAAAGCACTACATCTGCACTTGCAGACATGCATTTGTACGTCGACAATGAAGTGTAATTCAGTAAATGTGCAGTGTACTGGGTTCTTATTACATATGTAAACATCCAAATTGTTCCTTTTCCTATGGTTCGAAAATTAACTTGTAAAGGATAATTTTGAAAAAAAAAAAAAAAAAAAAAAAAAAACATTTGTTCACGTTGTGTCAATGTCCTCGTCGCCAAAACTGGGGCAACACCAAATAATAATTAATAAGTAATACATGGATATTCTGCATAAATCCAACATCAAAGTTTAAAAATAAATCAATTCATAAAATTAAAACAAAATCTCACTCGTTTAAATAAAGTCGTATTTTCGACGAACTTGATACCTTTTGAGGAAGAAAAAATACCATAATATACAGGAATATTCTGATTCAGATGATATTGATGCAATTCTAGGATTAAGATCTCAAAATAAACGGTTCGCGTATGACCAGAATGTCGTTCTTTTTGAGGGGCCTGGTTGGCCGAGTGGTAAAGGCAATTCTACTTCCTATACAACCACTAGTCTATCACCACTGCGGTGTGAGTTCGCACCCCACTTTGTACATTACAAAAAGGGTGCACTCGACTCACAATCGTATAAGGTATGTCGGTTACCTACCCAAGGTCGGTGGTTCTCTTCGGGCATTCCGGCTTCCTCTACCACTAAAACTGACCGTCATGAGATAGCTGAAATACTGCTGAAAGTGACGTTAAACTCCATATAAATCAATCAACCAGTCGTTCTATTTGTTCTTTTTTTGTCTACGACTATTGCGTAATACATAATATTGCATGTACCAACTTGTTTATTATGTTTACAAATGTAGATTATGCAGAATCTTGAAATAATTAACAACAGGAGAAAACTGAATTATATACTAAAGCGGAGGACTTTTCTTATTACTTGCAATCTCTGGCAATAGTGGTACTCTGTTCAATCCAACCTGATATTTGAAAGACTTGAACACAAGTCATATCACTTAAAACAACTTTTTTTCGGATCGCATAATAAATAGTTGAAGGTGCTACAGTGTTGTAACTGCATTGCTTATTTTGAGCTTGTTGAATATATTTGTTAGCTGCACATCTATTTTATGGTAAAACAAACGGCAGCAGCATACCGAAGGAACAAGGACAGTGAGGATTACAAAAATCAAAGTTCACAGACACATCATAGCAAAAACAGGAACACAGAAAAACAAAGACAAAACATGGACGTTAGATAGCCATAAGGACATAAAAAGACGACATTCAGAACTAAGCCGCACTGATATTGTGAACTCCCTTAAAAATTACATCTCGTGCTCCGGAAAGGTAAGCATGTCCTTCCCAGCTCCTGACACACGTCGCATTTTCAGTGAGGCATATATTATTTTGAAAGACCTGTTTTATGGCAGATTCGTTATTTTCATTTTGGACTGTTGACCAAGATACGGTTGTTACATAGATATTCTTTGTTACGGAAATATGGCGTTTGGACAAATAACATCTATATATTTGGTTAAGGGCTTGTGATTGTATTCAACATAATACTACTTTCCTATCATTTGATCATTTATTTTTAAATGACAATATAAAGATAATTATGAAAAATTCACCGACTAATTGAAACCGTATATATAGTTTGTAAAATAAAATTTCTTAAATTTCTCCAAAATCAATAGTCAAATTATAGGGTAAACGAGCTTTATAATTTTTTAAAAAAATTGACGATCAACAATATAATTAAGACTAGAGGCTCAGATACTGAGCCTGTATCGCTCACCTGACAAAATACTTCTATGCCATTGCATGACCAAAAAGATGTATTTTACCAATGAGGCCTAATGTTAAGCTATGTTCTCCATTTGCACAAGTGTTTTTTGTCTGATCCTATTGAAATGAGTAATCTTTGCCAAGGACCTTCAATACATCATTCCAATACAGTTTAGTTAAATTTGTTTAGTTTCAGAGAAGGCAATGAAAAGTATGGTTTTCACATACCGGGATATGATGTTAAACTTTGTTCTGCACTGGAGGTCATGTTTTTGTCGGATCAAAATGAAATGGGTACATTTTGTAAAGTACCTTCCATACATGATTCCTGTAAAGTTTGAATTAATTTGCTTCAGTGGTTTCAGAGGAGAAGATGAAAACGTGATTTTCCCATAGGAAAATGTAAACCATGCTGGTGGCCATGTTTTTCGTCGGATCGGAAGGATATGAGCAATCTTTGTTAAGGACCTTTAGTACATCATTCCTGTAAAGTTTGGTTGAATTTGCTTCAGCTGTTTCAGAGCAGAAGATGAAAATGTGATTTCTCTAATAGGGTCCAATGTTAAACCTAAGTTCCGCGCTGGCGGCCATGTTTTTAATCGTATCCGAAAGAAATGAGGTATCTTTGTAAAGGACCTTCCATACATCATTCCTGTAAAGTTTGGTTGAATTTGCTTCAGCTGTTTCAGAGCAGAAGATGAAATGTGATTTTCCCATACGGTCCAATGTTAAAACATGTTCCGTGCTGGCGGCCATGTTTTTTGTTGGATCGGAACGGAATGAGCAATCTTTGTGAAGGACCTTTAGTACTTCATTCCAGTAAAGTTTGGTTGAATTTGCTTCGGTGGTTTCAGAGCAGAAGATGAAAATGTGATTTTCCCATAGGGTCCAATGTTAAACCTAGGTTCCGCGCTGGCAGCAATGTTTTTCATCGGATCTAAAAGAAATGAGCTATCTTTGTAAAGGACCTTCCATACATCATTCCTGTAAAGTTTGGTTGAATTTGCTTCAGCTGTTTCAGAGCAGAAGATGAAAATGTGATTTTTCCATAGGGTCCAACGATAAACCATGTTCCGTGCTGGCGGTCATGTTTTTTGTCGGATCGAAACGAAATGAGCAATCTTCGTTAAGGACCTTTAGTACATCATTCCTGTATAGTTTGGTTGCAATTGCTTCAGTGGTTTAAGAGCAGAAGATGGAAATGTGATTTTTCCGATAGGGTCCAATGTTAAACCTAAGTTCCGCTCTGGCGGCCATATTTTTCATCAGATCCAAAAGAAATGAGCAATCTTTGTGAAGGACCTTCTATACATCATTCCTGTAAAGTTTGGTTGAATTTGCTTCAGCTGTTTCAACGCAGAAGATGAAAATGTGATTTTCCCAGAGGGTCCAATGTTAAACCATGTTCTATGCTGGTGGCCATGTTTTTCATCGGATCGGAAGGATATTAGCAATCTTTGTTAAGGACCTTCAGTACATCATTCCTGTAAAGTTTGGTTGAATTAGCTTCAGTCGTTTCAGAGCAGAAGATGAAAATGTGATTTTTTCCCATAGGGTCCAATGATAAACCTAAGTTCCGCGCTGTAGGCCATGTTTTTTATCGGATCGGTAAGAAATGAGCAGTCTTCGTTAAGGACCTTTAGTACATCATTTAAGTAAAGTTTGGTTGAATTTGCTTCAGCTGTTTCAGAGTAGAAGATGAAAATGTGATTTTCCCATAGGGTCCAATGTTAAACCATGTTCCGTGCTGGCGGCCATGTTTTTTGTCGGATCGGAACGAAATGAGCAATCTTTGTGAAGGACCTTTAGTACATCATTCCTGTAAACTTTGGTTGAATTTGCTTCAGTGGTTTCAGAGCAGAAGATGAAAATGTGATTTTCCCTATAGGGTCCAATGTTAAACCTAAGTTGCGCGCTGGCGACCATGTTTTTTGTTGGATTGAAACGAAATGAGCAATCTTTGTAAAGGACCTTCCATACATCATTCCTGTAAAGTTTGGTTGAATTTGCTTCAGTGGTTTCAGAGGAGTTGATGAAAATGTGATTTTCCCATAGGGTCCTATGTTAAACAATGTTCCGTGCTGGTGGCAGTTTTTCGTCGGATGAGAACAAAATGAACCATCTTTGTTAAGGACCTTTAGTACATCATTCCTGTAAAGTTTGGTTCAATTTGCTTCAGCCTTTTCAGAGCAGAAGATGAAAATGTGACTTTTCCCATAGGGTCCAATGTTAAACCTAAGTTCTGCGCTGGCGGCCATGTTTTTTATCGGATCGGAACGAAATGAGCAATCTTTGTAAAGGACCTTCTATACATCATTCCTGTAAAGTTTGGTTGAATTTGCTTCAGTGGTTGCAGAAGAGAAAATGAATATTGAAAAGTTTAACGGACGGACGGACGATGGACCGACGGACGACGGACGCTAAGTGATTGCAATAGCTCACTCTGACCCTTCGGGTCAGGTGAGCTTATAAATGGACATATTTAGTTGTTATATTCCTACAAGACTGAATGTCGTAAAATATCATAAAATAAAAATACTAAGAAATATTAATGATGTTCTTTCCTTAAATAACGCATCTTTTGCTAAATGGGTCCCACTGATATATACTCAAGAACTAGTGATAAAGGACATCTCCAATACTTTTATTTACGACAAAAGGACCGATTTTAATTTCAGAATTATCAATTTCCTAACATGAACAGTAATATTCCTAGCAAAAATTATACAGACTTTTTCATTAGACATAGCTATATTCGTGATTACAAAGATTCATTAATCAAGACTTCAAAAAATTCCGTCTCGTGCGATCCTTCAAACAGATATTAAATAGATATCAATCCCTTGTAGAAAAATTTGATTTCCCTCCGAATTGTGCTTCAATATCCATTTTTAACTAAATACTGGGATGAACATGAGTTTTTACTGTAAACGACCTTTCAATAACAAATTGCTATTGAGATGTTACCGGAAACTACTGCAATGGAGGAGAAGGTTTGGCGCGCCATAATACTGGTTTAAACAACCATTTCTTTTTAAATGAATGCCTGTACGAAGTCAGGACCATTGCAGTTGACGAGTTTCCAGTGGTTTTGAACCTAATTTGTTTATTTGTCTCTATGACTTTTGCTCTTAATAATTCTGTTCGGTAGTTGTAATTATCCATAAATATCTGGCTTAATAAATCTCCAGAAAATACAAACAACTAATATATGAAAGGCGAGATCAAGTTTTGATACTCAATACTAGTAAGAACATTGCACAAGTGAAATTAAGATAAATACTAATTAGCTCAGCTGCAAATAAGGTGACGATTTAAATCCGTCAGAACCGTTAACCAAGGATAAAGAATGTTACATAGAATTATTTGAAAAGGGAAATATGACTTTTGGACAACCCACATCTATATATTTGATTGTATTGAATATGATTGCTCCTTTCCGATTTTTAGTATATCTTTTAATGAAAAAATAAACGATAATTTTTTGCATGCATGCAGTCGATTTCTACTGGGATAAATAAAAATGTGGCTAAGTTTTTGCGAAATACGTCATATCCATTTAAGTCTTTAAGACTGTTGCTCTATCTCTTTGATTTACCATGACTATGTCTAATGTGCATTTACTGTCATGATGCAACACAATTTATTAGCAATAAAACCTTGAAAATTTTGAAATCTTTTTAAAATGATATTCTTGTAATGGATACACTATCATACTTTCAAAATGTTTTGTAATTTCCAAATGTTTGCCTACCATTGTGCTAATAGTGCACACATCTCAATTGTTTTATTTTCCCAAGTATTCTTGCAATTGACTCGATGAGTGCCCTGTGGTTGTTTACATGTTATGACAGCGACATCGGTTCGGTTGTAAGATCACTTTGACAGTAAATTTTATGTTGACTGACAACCCCGCAACCATGACAAAAGGGATAAATGGATGAAGGGTTGCTCGAATTTTAGGTATGAATCATTGCTAGGGGCCCTCTTGAAATTTTTGTGAGGTATAAGAATATATTAAGTCCTCTTCAAAATGACGAACAACAATAATAGTGTTATTCCAGCGCTTGTGTTATTCATGTAATTGTAGGGACTTTGTCTATTGTGCATTTACTTCATATTATTTCGTTGTTAATTTGAGGCAAAAAATTTGACAAATAAAAAATTAATTTTCGCTTGCTGGGCCGGTATAATTTTTGAGTACAAACTCTTTAAACTTACTAATTCATATAATGTCATTGTCGTTTTTCTAACTATATTCAGTACATTTTAAGTGGATTAGCTTGTGAGCATCTATACCCAGAATGCTGAAAAAGTACTACTGAAAGCAAATGCGTATTGCATAATCTTCAGGTACAGTTTTTTTTTTTTCAATTTGACTGTCATGGTTGACGTTAAATACACTTGGAACCACTGAATTGGTAAAATAAACTTATTATTATCATATATGTGGTTGCCTAGTTTGAAGTTTTTAGATTAAGCATTAAACTTTAAATGCTTACCCGAATATGATTCATATAGTTCGTTTATTTAAACTAGCAGCCACCTGCTTCGGTTTTTATGGACTCCCGTTTACAGAGCTTCGGGTACATCCCAAAGTTGGTGTTTCGGAGAAGATGTATTGTTTCCGGGTCTTAATAGAGAAAGTGTTAACTAACATATGCAAACCTTGATGTGAAAGGCTACGCTCTATTTAAGTAAACTGTGTTCTGAATGGTTAATAGCCGTGGTATTTTTTGGCAAATACCACCTCACCGTGGTATTTATCCCAGAGTTATCTGTGCGCTTTGATGAATGAGACTTTCGGTGTATTTAAACAGATATATCATGAACGTCGGGATATTTGCCAAAAATTCAAGTCGCGGGGCGGTAAAATTTCGTAAGCCTGAAAGGCGAGGGCTATTTAGACCCAAGACTTGTATTTTTGGCAAATATCCCTCCGTATCATGATATATCTGTTCATAATAAGTATAAAAGACCTCATATAACACTTTTATAACACATTAAAGAATGGACTAAATGGGTGTAGTACATTACAAAAGAAAAAAAAATCAATATATCCATTTCAATCAATAGTAGCAGTCCAACTTGTCTCATAAACATTTTTTTTATGCTATAATAAAAATAGAGGGGGTATGAGCGCCAGATTTCAGAAGCATTCGATATCTTCTAGATTTGCCAATAGTCTCTCTGTAATTTTTTTAATTTTTAATTTTTTTTTCTCTAAAATATTTTGCTATCAGAGAGTTCACGTCGTTACTATCAAACACCCATTACTATCCAGCTGCCGTACAGAGACGACAGCTGGATAGTAATGGGTGTTTGATAGTAACGATGTGAACTCTCTGATAGCAAAATATTTTAGAGGAAAAAAAAATAAAAAATTAAAAAAATTACAGAGAGACTTGTGGCAAGTCTAGATATCTTCTGGTTTTATCCATTTAAACAGGGTTAACTTATTTAGCACGTGTATCATATTTTCATTGTCTAAGGTCACTTTAAAATCCATAAGGCAGATAATGTATAAGTATAAACTTATGTAAATTCTAAAACCTAAGGATTAACTCCCTCCATCGTAGTTTCGTCCTTAGCTATATTTAACATTACTGATTATTCGGATTCGTTTGTTTTTACACATTTTAACATTTTTTGAAATTATGGATTTCCTTTGTTTGGGTTCTAGTGCTGCTGATGAGGAATTAATTTCCGAAATGGCCATACAGGTCATTAAAAATATTGCAGTTGGAGTTAACATATGTGTTATGGTCTCATGTTCATTTACTCCATATCCTTTCGTAAAAAATTTCCAATTATATTTTCATTTATTTTAAAGCATATAAACATCTAATGGAAATTGAAGGAAAACTCCAGAGAGAACTGTTTCCCACCAAAATTTTGACGTCTTATATCTCAAATTTTCAATTTTTTTGTGAATGTTATTCTTTTAGGAAAACTCTTAAGAACAAAAGGTCGGTGTTTTAATTCTTATTCTAATATGACTCTCTTCTTTGGCTTTGGAAACAAAGCTATGTACTAATTCCAACAATATTTTTAGCACATGCGTATATCTTTTACAAAAGGACATTCGTAATGTACAGTTTCACGTTTTATTCACTCAATATTCATGTGTAAATAAAATTTTAAACAATGAATCACCCAAAAGCTTCATCAAATAATGACAATAATAGAAATTTACGACTGTTACTGAATTTAAAGCTCGGAACTGAAATTGACGTAACCGTAATCTAGCAACGAATGTGTTGTTGTTATGAAATCTAATTTTGTTGCATATAATGCCGTTCAATTTAGAAATAAAAATTCTAATTTTTAACGTTATTAAATTATCAATATGAGTTTTATTCCTTTTCTTTTCTCTTTTGGCTTCAAATATAACATAACTAAGCAGTCATATAAATCAGAAATACAACCAACTCACATTTATACCCGCTTCGATTTTAAAATATCCGTATTTTATACTTTTTTAATAGATTATTTGTATAAATTCATAAGCTTATGAGCAACTTGTTGTAATAAAATAACGAATTTAGATTTCTCTATGTCCATTTTTGTCTGTTGGCATGCAGTTTTCCGACATATTTTAATTCTAGTGTCAAACCCTATATCGCCTTCTAAGAGCCGCTTCGAATGTTCAATATATTAGAATCGAAATACATTATTGCAATTTGCAATTGGGCTCTATGCGAATTAGAACATGGTCAGACCTTATATTTGTCTTCATTTTATACCTCGCTATCGCTCGGTATAAAATATTGACAAATATAAGGTCTGCCCATGTTCTAATTCGCATAGAGCCCGCTTGCAATAATCTATTTCTTAATTACGAAATGTCTGACAATCATACTCCCTTATCTCGTTATCTTCCTTATATAGCTGTAATACTGCTGGCTGCATTTTTAACTCTCATTTAATCAATCAATTAATTTTACAAGACAATTTCAGACTAATTGTGGAGACCATCGACATTATACAAGACATTTCTACACAGATTTTATAGTCCACTGACAGTAATTAATTGATGTCAGTTATGTTTTAATAAATATGTGGTTTGCTATTAAGCTACGTGTTCGAATAAAGACATTGGGCACAAACCATGTGCTACTGCAGCACATTGATTAAATGCACGGAACCTGCCTCAATAAGTATTCAAATAACCGTTTAATGGCAGGTGCGGTTAAAATGAGTTATAAAGCAAAACATTTTATATATACATATTTTTTCTTGTTTTTACAAGTCACTGTTCCTTCATTTCTGTAGTTTCGATGTATATTGCTATTTATATTACAGTTTAAACTTCTACAGATTCTTTGCTGAAAAAAGCCATAAAAGTCAATGTTATTTTCATGAAATTTCTTGCTTTCTTTTTTTTTACTTTAATACTGTCTTAGTGTTTATTTAGAAAAAAACATCTTGTTTTTCTCAATTAACTTTGACAATGTTAAAACCGTTCTACCTGTGTGTTATCATTTACACTTTGAAGAATAGAAAAAAGATAATAATTTCTTTCACGATTAAGCAGTCAACTTACTTTACAGAAACAGGCCATCGTAAGCACTTTAAC
>MJUU01019047.1:0-12796 GCA_002080025.1 Modiolus philippinarum
CAAGTTTATCCTTACTCTCAATAGAACTGGTAAATGCGAAGAAAAAAAATACCGGTAGTGGAAAATTTGTAATTATTTAACATTAATCTAAATTTTTAGTTGATTAAAAGTTCAATTTCTTATTATTGAAGCAGATAACTATCTTTTTGCACCGATATATTCATTGAAAGCGAACATTTATTTTTTTCTTTTGAGTACCTATCATATGGCAAGAGCTACTGGTGGCTTTGTAGTCTCCCTTGCTACTATTTGTTGCACTTATTGGAGTTTATTTATGTTGCTGGCTGCATGGATTCCACACTGGAGATGCAGAATCGAGGAATGACTATACTAGGGTTTATAGCACTGTGCTTTAAGTTGGATCTATAGGCCATTCAGATTTCTCCTTATGAAACCCACATCATTAGTTGTATTTCTTTGTCGTTGCTTTAACATGATCATTCAAAGAGAGGTTACTTAACATTGCCAATACTTAATATTAGTATTGAGGACTTGTTTATTATGCACACATCTTACTATCGTATATTGCTACGTTTTCTTTCTATTGACTGGATAAGTGCCCTGTGCTTGTTTATATGTCGTGGTTATCTTTTGTTAGGTCTTTTGTCGTGCAATAGATAGCAGCAGTTGTAAGAACAAGGACACTTTGCTAGTTTATTTTTGGTTGTTCAGGATCCTGTATCCATGAATGCGAAGCATGGATGAAGCATTGCTCGGCATCTAGTAATCAATTCCGCTTAAACCGGTGTTAGGGTTACTTAATATTGCCAATACTTAAAATTAGTATTGAGGACTTGTTTATTATGCACACATCTTACTATTGTATATTGCTATGTTTTCCTGCTATTGACTCGATAAGTGCCCTGTGCTTGTTTATATGTCGTGGTTATCTTTTGTCGTGCAATAGATAGTAGCAGTTGTAAGAACAAGGACACTTTGCTAGTTTATTTTTTGTTTGTTGAGGATCCTGTATCCATGAGTGCGAAGCATGGATGAAGCATTGCTCGGCATCTAGTAATAAATTCCGCTTAAGCCGGTGTTATGGGCCGCCTTGAACTAACTATAAGGTCTGAACAAAGCTAATTGTTAAGGCCTCATGGTGACTTCAAGATGAAGGACATTTAAAGCGCTGTTCCGTTGCTTGTTAACCATGTATTTGAAAAGATGTTGTCTCATGTCCATGTACTCCATATCCTTTCATTGTTTATTGACATTTCGTCGTTATTCTAAGTACCTCGCTTTCTGATTGATTGCAAGACATCTGTCAATACTGCTTCCACAATGGCACACCATTCACAATAAACAACACAATCTAACTGGAGGACCGAAAGAGTTTGTAGTTGCTCGACTGGCTTTTTTCGTGACATAAAATTTAACCAATTTATATTCAATATACATATTGCTGGGACCAAAACAACAGAAGAAAAAGTTTTTTTAAATAAAATTTCATACTCAGTTTTTATGGTAACTAACCAAAACTTCCATCATCTATTACAACCTATTAAAAACCACTTTAAAACAAGATGTGTTCGTGAAACACTATGCCCCCGGCAGCAACCATGTCTACCATACAAAATAAATACTAAAATTGCAATCACTAGAAATTAAGGTTAAGTAGAAATTTGTACTAAGCTCCATTAGATCTATCCACATATAGAATATCAAGCCTCTTGCAATTGTAATTTGCGAGCTACAAGCAAAATCTAAATTTTGATCTCTGTGACCTGACCTGACCTTAATGAAATTTGCATAATGATGTTTAGCTTTATATGATCAATATACAGGCCAAATATGAAGGTCCTATCACATCTGGTTGGAAAAATATCAGCAATGTTCAAGTTTTCAAATTTTCACTCGGTGACCTTGACCTTTGACCTGACACAAATCTGTTTTGGTGCATTTGTATTAAACTTAATTAGATCTATTCACATATAGAATATCAAGCCTCTAGCAATTGTAATTAACGAGCTATATCAAAATCTTGATTTTGACCTCTGTGACCTTGACATTTGACCTGACCTTAGTGAAATTTGCATAATGCTGTTCAGTTTCATATGACCAATATACAGGCCAAATATGAAGGTCCTATCACATCTGGTTGAAAAGATAAAGGCAATGTTAAAGTTTTTGTTAAAGTTTTCAAATTGCACTCAGTGACCTTGACCTTTGACCTGACCAAATTTTTTTTATGGGTTTGTATTAAGCTTTATTAGATCTATTTACATACAGAATATCAAGCCTCTAGCAATTGTAATTAACGAACTATAGCAAAATCCAGAATTTGACCTTTTGATCTCTGTGACCTTGACCTTTAACATGACCTTAGTGAAATCTGCTCAATGCTGTTCAGTATCATATGATTAATATGCAGGCCAAATATGAAGGTCCTATCACATCTGGTTGAAAAGATATAGGCAATGTTAAAGTTTTTGTGAAAGTTTTCAATTTTGCACTCGGTGACCTTGACCTTTGATCTGACCCAAATTGTTTTGGTAGATTTGTATTAAACTATATTAGATCTATTCAATATAGAATATCAAGCCTCTAGCAATTGTAATTAACGAGCTATAGCAAAATCTAGATTTTGACCTTTTGACCTCTGTGACCTTGACCTTTGACCTGACCTTAGTGAAATTTGCATAATGATGTTCAGCTTCACATGATCAATACACATACCAATTATGAAGGTCCTATCACTTCTTGATTAAAAGTTATGGACCAGGTTAAAGTTGCGGACAGACAGACAGACAGACAGGACAAAAACAATATGCCCCCGATCTAAAGATCCGGGGGCATAAAAATGCACAGGGCTCCTCCTTAATCTAGTAGGTAATACATCAAAACATAATGAGACACCCTTTCAAAAACCGAAGACAGGGATCCATTGTTATCTAGATTATACCTTTTGCTTAAATCAAAGCATAATTATATAACATGCGGGTTAGAAACAAGATTCTCTTTTTATTATTCAAGCCAAGTTTGGTTTAGCTTAGAAATTTTTGAAAGTTTACGATGCCGGACAGCAAAAGCTAACATCACATCGTTTTTGAGGAAAAGTCGTGTGAGTTAGAAAGGAAACAACTTATAAGCGCAACTACATTTACGACGGGACGGGTCACAAATAAAAAAGACAAGGATCAGAATAGCCTCTTGTATAACAAGAACAATACAGTCTTATATACAAAAGAATTGATCAAATGAAAAACAGTTGCCATGGTTATATATTTACAGAACAGACGTATGAATTTAAGTGTGACTGCTACATATATTATATATATTATAAATTAGATTTATAGAACTTTATTATAGAACCAGAATTTCCTATAAATTAGAACTATGATAACCTTTTTGGCAACGTCCCCTGGTGACTGTTGTATTAAACTGACCTAAAACTTGGTTTAGTGCATTAGACACGGGAAGGTTAATGTGTGATCAATGAATGGATTAATATACATGTATATATATACAAAAAAAAAAAAATAATAATAATAATAATAATAGTCAAAGAAAACTTATGTATTTATATGAAATAATTTTACAATAGTCATACCGTGTACATGGTCTCGGTGCGCCCTGGCATGACACTGAAATAAAATGAATATATATATAACATCATTATTTATAATATATGATCAGTATGTTTAATGATATTTTTGTTTTTTGTGTATGATTTGTTATTATTTAATCATGTATGTTTGTATTGTCATATGTCCCATTGAGGGCCCTTGATTGGTTAATATATCTGACAAAACAGTAAAATGTGGTAATTATGCGTAATTTCGGTATATGGATTTCCAAATATATTGATTTTATCTGCACTGAAGAGTCCAAATTTACAGCAACATCGGTATTATGATATTTCCTACAAAGTTTCTTACAAAGCCCTGCATGCAGTTTCAAAAGAGCCGCTTTAAAGTTGACTGAAGTGATGGAAGTAGACCCCTTTATCGTTGCTTTTTCTTTTTCCCTGAAAGAACTGTGGCAGTGTGTGGCTGTATAAAGTATATATATTTGCTATTAAAAATAATTTTGTAAAGAAATTAAAAAATCAACAAAACTTGAATCGTATCTTCATCAGACTCCTCGTTTAAGAATATATGCACAAACATTTATCCGTATGTGAAATCTTAACATCGAAAATGAGGTCATAAGTCTTTCTTATACTCAAGCTAAGAACACGAATTAGTGTTGCTCTGTATTCTTAGGATAATAATCATTGTTTGGTAATTTTGGATTTATTGAAAATCTGATTTTTCTTTATTCAGTAGGTTGAAAACTGACGTATTGTTATTTTTTCTATGCTAAAAATGACCCATATTGGTCATCTTTCTAAACAGAAAATTGGTCATTCGATCATATTGCAACGTTAAGAGAATCACTAAGTCTACATTCTGTTGACTCTGCAAAATTGACACAGTTGAAATTAGAGACATACTGCAAAAAATCTATTATTAATCATTTTTTTACGTAAAATCGACATATCAGTCATCCCTTTATCGCAAAACTGACATTTTTCTATACAATTTACTTAAAAAATTGACCAGTCGGTCATCTTTCTTGTGCAAATATTTACTTGCTGTCAATATGAACACAGCCAGAGCAATGTTGATCCGTGTTGTATCCGTACCAAATGTGACTTTGTAATGTTGCGCTGAATGAAAAATTGTTCCCCCTTTTGACAATATTTGGAGATTCTATTACGGTGCTAAAATGTTACATATATGTATATGAGAAAAATGACAAAGGATCAATTTTCTTTTGATCAAACCTCTCCGCCTCCGTAGTTGGTACGTCGCGGCTCATGCTGCTTGAGAGATGTAAGAAGGAATTAAATTTTGGCTTTATCATTTTTGTCTATCAGGAATGAGAATTCATTGTCAAACATTTAGAGAGGCGTAATTGCTGTGCAATCGCCGTTTAGAAAATTTGAAACTATGTGAATGCAATTCTGCATGAAATTTTGGCGTATGAACAATGGACATTTCTTTTAATTAACATTGAAAGGATATCGAGACAAAATGTCTACAAATACATGGTAATACCAAGCAATAAAAACGGTTTCATCTTTTTTTATCTTTCTTCATCTTAATAGACCACTTTCATGTTTATTTGTAACGTTTTCCACAAAGGGAAGTAACCTACTGACCCGACAGTCAGGTTTACGGTTCCGTTGTAATAAGGGACAGCAGTAGATTTTGAATACATGGGTATCTATCACTGGACTAGGGGTTATATCTCGATTGTCTTTAAATAAATTATTTCAAGCTATTCGGGTACTTACCAAAGTGAAATTTACTGACCGTCCTTTCCCTAATGAGACCGAAAACCAGAATGACGGGTGTTAGCGAGTGACGTCCTTTGAAAAACATGCTAAATCAGCAGTCATCCCGTAAATATGAAATTCGTCTGATTTTAGCAAATTTTGAAAATCAAAAACAAAAACAAAAAAAAATGTGCTCTCCATGCAGAGTGACACTAATCGGAAGCGACATGGCAATTCTAACCTCGTTAGCGATTCGTTCATTTTTTTATATCCAGCTGGGCAAAACAGTTTCGAAATAACAAAATGTGTATCCCATTTATAAAAAAAAAGGTCAGATACATGCATACACTATAAACATGGTAATTGCTACTACCACAGGTCATGGAAAATATAAAACTATAATCGTGTGCGTCTATTAGCCCATCAGGATTAAAAATTGAACTGTATGGTTTAATTAAGTAGCTTTGTTGTCTTTTGGGAACAATTACAAAAACGTGATGCTTATAACGAGTTGGATAAAGAGACAAATAAAAGCGAATAGAGGCGATTTAATTAAGATTAGATATATGGAGGTGTATTGATACCAATGCTTTTCTAAATGTATAATAGAAATACGTCGCCATGTATATAAGTATTTAATATTTTTGATATTGGCCTATGAAGGCGTTTTGTTCATATTTGCGTATATAAATAGAAAATTAAAGGATATGGAGTAAATGCTTATTAGACAAAGTCTCTACAAATACATGGAAAAATCAATCAATGGAACAACACTTTTATTGTTGCTCTTCATTTTAAAGTCACTATGAGGTCTTCAACAATGAGCTTTGCTCATACCTCACAGTCAGTTCAAGACGGCCCCTAGCACCGGTTTGAGCGGAATTCATTGCTAGATGTCGAGCAATGCTACATCCATTTTTTTTTTAATTGTCATGGATGCGGGATCGTCAACGAACATAAAATTAACTGGCAAAGCATGATTTCGATATGTAACTAGTTCTCTTCGTTTAAATCTACACTTGACAGTGCGAGAAACCAGAATGGTAATTATGAAGCATCGCAGATTTTGCGAAATAAAATTGCCTTGCTAGACCTGCTTAATTTATTTTACTTTGTGATCATTTACACTGGATGAAATTTGTACATGTACACTCTTCAACAACAGTATCCCGAGCTCCGAGTTAAGCTTATCCTATATTGTCAAGCCGATAAAAAGGTCACAATAACTCGGATATGGGTATACTAAACAGCAAAACAAATGCACCATTTTTTTGCTGTTAAGTATACTTATCAGTGTCATTATAATTATTTTCTATCATTAAGATTATAAGAGGAAAAATAGCAGGAAGCACTGACAATTACCGAAAACCACAACAACAGGCCAGAATTCACAAGGGAACTGCACAAGAAAGACAACCGTAAAAGACAAAAGACAAACGTAAACGTGGGAAATTGGAATAGAAGGACTTGATGCCGCACTAGCAAAAGCCAGCGGTACAGTTAAACCGATATATAGATAAATAAACAACCCATCTCTCTATCATGTTTCCATATAGGATAATGTTTAATAAACATACAAATAAAACCAAAATACAGACAGACAACTAACTCAAAGATCATGATCTTGAAAAGGAGAGAAAAAGATAAAACAAAATTTTGAACGGGCTATAAGGAGTGCTCGCCGCTAAAACTTTCCTGAATTACATGGAGCAATACATTCCATGCACTTAAGCCTGATCCATGAAGGATGTGTGAATAGGGTCTAAAGCTTGATCAGTGATCCGAGTAAAATATGAGTTATACACGATTACATATCTTTCACGTAAAAGCCAAAAACCCCTTAGGCATTATACAAATGGAAGAGTGAATTCGAGAAAGAGAGACCCGATAGGACCCACTCAAAAGGTATGCAAAATCGATTTACAATATCCCGTAATTATAATACTTAGACTACACTCTGACTGGTGTAAGGTTTTATAAATTCATGTTGTTGTAATCTTATGCATGCATGAAAAAGCAACACAAAAACGGTCCTTCCTTCATAGATTTGGGGTAAAAAAATTCTAACACGATGAAAAAATTCCGTTATAATAGAGAAAAAAACCAGGATGGATCCAGGATTTGTCAGGAGAAGGGATGGGGTAATTGCAATCAGTATTTGCAATTGATTGCACTCAATTACAATTCTTGAAGAAATTGAAAGTAATTGCATTTGAGTTTTATTTCGATTAAAAGTATTTGAAAATATTTGAATACGATTTGAAAAATTTATGTAATTGCAATACTTTTCAGATACTTTTCAAATACATTGCCCAAGATGGTGTGTTGTAACAATCAGTCTGAACAATTTTGAAAAAATAAACAAAAACATTTTTCAATTCCAATTCCTTAATCAATTTCAAAAATTACAACCATCCGTTTCTAAAACAGTTGCAGTAAATGTACAACTGGAAAAAGGAAGCAAAAACTGAACCAATCTTACATTTTTACAATTCAAATGATGCAACCAAACTATACTGAACATCAGAAGAAACTTACCACTTGTGTCATGCAGTCTAACTTCTGCAATATTTAAACTTTATGAATTCCTTATGCATTTTTCGAGAGCAAACAAGCCGATTTTCGTCACAACAAATGTAACAGTGAAGCAACAGCAATGATTTATATGGTAAGGACAAGAAAACAAAAGTCACAGAATTGCTGTCCTTTTAATGGCCATATTGTAAACCTTTATTGCACAGAGTTACCAAACCAGTTATTCTTGTCCATGTTTAAAAGTTAGGAGCAACAAGGGTAAAATTTTCATTGTTTTAGTCATTTTTGCATTTTTGGTGAAAAGGTGATTTTTCTGAGAAAATTGAAATTGCGAATTCAAAAAGCTTCCATTTTTTCAAAATTTTGTTAGCATGATCACAGAAACAATGTGTAGAAAATTTAATATGTTCTGACAAGTATTTGAAGAGATATTGGCTTTTGAATTTTGAGGTACATAGAAATACACGTTAATGGTGAGTTTCTTTTTATCTTCAGTATATATATAAAATTGATTTAACAGTTTCGAAAGTTGATTCATACGGAAAATCTTCATGCATTTAAGTTTGGTTTGTGAATACAGCTTGATGTATTTGAAGTTAAATAGTTTATTACATTGGACAATTTAGCATCATACCTTGACCTATACCTCTACATTGACTGATCTGGACGTCTGAAAACAAAACTTTACGACAAGCGTGATGATTTCGACTTTCCAATAGTGAACTTCCCGTTTTTTAGCAGTAATATTCCCACATCTCCGGTATATCATGTCTTTATTTCACAATTCATTCGCTATGGCCGTTCCTGTAGTTTGTACAACAGAGCGAAATTCATGTGACAGTCTCAAAACGTTGTACATTAAGGGAGAAGTTTTACAGTCGTCGCCATGATTTGACAGACCGCTACAATGTTTCTTTTTCACAGATGAGAATAAATATCTTTGGGTAGATCTAGAGTTGATAACCAGACTGACAAACACCGACTGTGACAAAACCCGACTTTCCCTGGCAGTGTGTCGGGTGCCACGCGTTGAGCAGATTATGCTTACCCTTCTGGAGCACCTGATGATACCTCATTTGTAGGGGTTCACACTGCTTGTGCTTTAGTTTTGTGGCGTTCTTGTTCATTTTTTGTTTATTTGTTTTGTCTTTGTTTTGTCTTTGTCATGCTGTCTCAATTCGTGTTGGATATGATTTGCCGTGATTTTGGATTTTTTATATTTGAATCCCCCTTTCATCATTTTTGTTCGGTATTCTTTTGCCGATGTATTTACAAGTTTAAAAATGCCAAATTGTTAGTTTTAAAGTATATTCTCAATTTTCCAACAAAAAAAGTGGAGGTTTTGGTATATTTTTTAGTTATTCATTTTCATTATTTCGATGCCCCCAGATCGAGGATCGGGGCATCTTGTTTTTGTTCTGTCTGTGTATCTGTCCTCTGTCTGGTTGTCTGTCTGTCCGAAACTTTAACCTTGACTATAACTATTAAAGATTGACTAGTCATACTTGGCAAGTGTATAGGTCTAGTTAAGAGGAAATAAACATGCCCAAAAATATAGATCAGGCCAAAAGACAAGGTCAAAGAGGTCAAAATTTTAAAATTCTATTTTTATATGTTTTGTATGTAAAGAAGATAACTCTAACAAAAATTTCAAATTTATTAAAGTAACAAAATTGGTGCTGGGGTATATGTAGTGTTTCACAAACAGATCTTGTTTTGTAAAACTGCAAGAATGAAAAAAAATACCAAGGGAGATCACAAATGTGATATAATTATTTCCCCCAAAATGAATTAGCACTTTCACATTTTCCTCCCCAAAATGATCTTCCTGATTAAAATTCAGATGCAAAAAAAATTAAAATGTGCAAGAAATGATATTGTTAGATTATATTTGTGTTCATATCAAACTAATTGAAATTGATGCAAAATATTTCCAAGAGTAAAATTAAGAATTTCCCCATCATAAAAAATGCGATACAAAGGCAGTTTTCTTTAACATATCTGCAATTATCCACAGGTGAGTATCAACTTTTTACGATGGCCGATAGCGGCCGTACAATAAACGCTGAAGATCGGTTGATATTTTTGTCCCTATATGCGTGGGACAATAAATGCAGTTGGGGCAAAATGCTCCAGTTGCGTTTTTTGTCCCTAGTTTAAGGACAAAAAATGCATGTGGGGCAAAATGCCTCAGCTGCGTTTTTTGTCCCTAGTTTAGGGATAAAAACGCATATGTGGCAAAATGCCTTAGTTGCGTTTTTTGTCCCTAGATTAGGGACAAAAAATTCCTGTGCGGCAAAATGCCCCTGTAGCATTTTTTTCCATCAATTTTGAAGGTCATCGACACTGTAAACTGTCACAGTTCGCTTCCTGACTTTAAAAATGAGAAGTCAGCAGTCTTTGCACACGGTGAAAGGAAAAACCAGTGCCCATTTTTAGATCCTTGTCAGAATATAAATCAGTTGTTCATCTCGATATGAAATGGCTCTATCATATGAAGGAACCACAAACTCTAAACGGGCTATCATGATAAAAAATCCATTATGCAAGAAAAAGAAAGAGTACATATTTGTTTAGTAAACCCGGGTACTAAAGCAAACGTTCCATAAATATGAAGAGAGAAAATTATTTCTCTCATGATCAGGGCAATTAAAATTCTATAGCCAACGAAATCATTAAAATAACAATATTATCATAAAGTAACAGGGAAACAACTGTTAGATATGATAAATGTTAATAATACTCTGATTTCCACGTCGACAATCAATCATGATTCTTGTCGGTTTACTAATTTATATTAAGCACGTGCAAGGAAAACCATTATCTATTTGAAGATCTTTATCAGAGAATAAAACTACACACTTAGATGTCTGTTACCCCGGGTCTGTTACATACTGCAAATATTATATCAAATAAAATAAACGGACAAAAAATAATATAATTAAAATGGAAATAAAATGCATAATTATAATAATAAAGTTGCTGAAATAGTTTGTGCATATAGATTGATGTTGGTGCAATAAACTGGTGTATGGTCCAAATTATGTATATAAAAAGATGAGAATCATGCAAAAGCGGAGACCACTGATGAGAAATAAATAAGGGTCGAAACACCAATTTAATAATTGTAAGCCAGATAAAGATAAATACAGCAATTTTTTGCAAAATAGGCTTAAGAAGTTGACCATGACCAATTAGACAGTGTAACTGGTCTGAATGCGTGTTCGACAGACAATTCGGTCAGGAATTGGGGTGCTTGGATTGGATATGCCTCGTTCCTTCAAACAAACATTTTGCCGCACGTGCATTTTTTGTCCCTAATCTAGGGACAAAAAATGCAACTATGGCATTTTGCCCCACATGCATTTTTTGTCCCTAAACTAGGGACAAAAAAAACGCAACTGGGGCATTTTGCCCTACATGCATTTTTTGTCCCTAAACTAGGGACAAAAAATGCTATTGGGGCATTTTGCCGCACATGAATTTTTTGTCTAATCTAGGGACAAAAAACGCAACTGGGGCATTTTGCCGCTACTGCATTTATTGTCCCCCGCATATAGGGACAAATTTCAACCGATCTTCAGCGTTTATTGTACGGCCGCTATCGGCCATCGTAACTTTTAAAATATTTGAACGAATTTTACAGTTTGATAGCAACAACGAAGTTGTAGAGCTGTTAGATTGATTCAACAATCTGCAATTGGTCAAGTGAGAGGAAGAATTGATTTCAGCAATTTTTCAGAGGAAATTTTAAAATTGATAAATGAATACCGCATTTCGACAACTTATGTCTCTTCATTGCAGATAAAATCTAAACGTTTGGAAGACCATAAAGTCAAAGATGCTTAAAAACTGATAGAAAACAAATTACCAAATATGATCTAAATTGAGGAATAGGTACTGAAAATGACCATGGCCATATTGGATTGACTATAACTAGTTTAATAGTGTAAAATATTAACTTTTTCCACTGATGACTTCACTGAGGGCATTTGATGAATTTCATCTACCAAATGCAAACATTGTGTGCAGCTCAGCTCCTGTAAAGGGACGTTTTAGAAGGAAATATTGACCAGAACATTGCAGACTGGATGAAAAAGAAATATAAATTTATGATAGAAAAAAAAAACAAATAATGGGCTTTCATTTTCATAATTTACGCAATTCTTCGTTAAATTTGCAAACTTCAAAGGATATGTTTATACATAATCTTCCTATGATTTAGAACTACAGTAGACTTTATTAGACAGATTATATTATTAGACGATAGGGTCAATAAGATATGAATCTGGCCCAAAATTAAGACAATGTCATACAACCCTATATTTTTCTGAAATATTATTTCTGTAGATGCCTTTCAATTATTTAAATTCATAAACATCTAAATTATTATGAGTTACATAGAAAACAAATGTTGAAATCAGGCTTTTTATAGAAAACATGATAATTTTCCTAAAAATCTCAAAATTTTGTATGGTTTTTATTCAAAACGAAAGTGGGCACATGCGAACAACAAGAAAATATTTTGCAGAAAGTTGTATCATTATAATACCTTTCATGCCTTTAAATATTTTTGTGTTGTTCCGATGTGCCCAATGTTAAAAGTAAGAAAATTGTTCTAAAAAATCTTTGATTTCGACAAAATTTGCATAGTTTGATGTCATAAGGCAATTTTGCTGCGTCACATTTGTACAACGCGGAACTTATAATATAAAAAAAAACATGTAATGCGTGTTAGAGCAACTATTTAGTAATATAAATATTCATTTAAACATCACTTGATCAGAAAAGTAATTCTAAGTGGATATTTGGGGCCAATAATGGGGCTTATCGATCCTTCTCCTTTGATGATGACTGTTGAAATTGCAATGTCAAAGTATTTAATTACTTTTTATAGTAATTGATCCCATCCCTGAAGGAGAATGCGTAAACCTCCGTAATGATATGTAAAGGTGCCCTGCGGAGGGAGGTGAAACATTTTTTGGATGATTTTTGCTT
>MJUU01019050.1:0-40133 GCA_002080025.1 Modiolus philippinarum
CTTAAGATAGTACAAATCTTTTCGAGTCTTTGATATAAATGTACACTTGACGGAAGATTTAACAGTTAATTTCATAACTTAAACCAGAGTCGCCTTTCATTAGTATGTCCAAGTCAACAACTGCTATAATTTCCCTTATATTATTAAAAAGAATTTCACGTATGTTTGAATATTTTTTGCAAGCGAAGAAATAATGGTAGGCATCTTCTCTTTGAGCTCCACATGTACATTTAGGACTTGATACTATATTAACTTTAAAAAGATCATAGTTTAAGAATAGATCATAGTTTAAGAATACAGTAGAAGTTAAAATATTACTCTCAATGTTAGGGAATTAATAAACAGAACCGTCAGTCATAAAAATAGTCCAAAGACAAGGCCAACATTGGAAACACACACGCACACACACATACACAAAAACAAACTTAAAGAAATAAATAAAATACGGCACACAAAAGAAGAGTGGGGACACACAAATAGGTGAACAAGCAGAATTTGTTATGATTCTTTGAGACTGATTTGAATACCGTCAGCTTGGCTATTTGGTTGTTATTTTGTTTATGTTAAAGTTATCTTATTGTAAACTAAAAAGGCGTGAGTTGTTTGATTATATATTTTAAAAGAGACATATAAATATCAATTCTGCAGAAAAATAAAATTTAACTTGTGTTGTTTCGAGTTTACACATTGCATTAGTGAATTGGTGATTTTAAAATTTAAGTCGCCTCTTTTGTCGTAAATTTTAGAACTGAGATAATCATTTTCATCAAATTCGAGATGTAAGTCCAAAAGAATTTGTGGTTTTTGTTACTTCCTTTGTCTCTAATTCTGGAGGATACTAGTATATCGATGGAATCTATTTAACAAAAGATTGGTTTTTAAAAGCAAAAAATAACATCAATGTATCTATAAGATTGAAGGTCTAGCATCTTTAATTTAATGAGCTTTTACGAGTCCCTTATAAGAAATCCATTCTTGTAGGAGGACAAGTCTGCCAGTAGAGGAGCAGAATTCGCACCCATTGTTATACTTGGAAATTATGACAAAAACATTATCAATAAGAAAATCAAACGATATCGCACACCTGATTTTCATCGTTGTATACTTTTCCAAAAATTGGGTTTTGAAACATTTGGATTTTTAACCTAATACAACAAGTAATTTTGAATCGGGAAATCCATTTTGAATACTGATACCTTAGATTTGTAATTTCAGTTTATCATGTGGAAGCTTGGTATAAAGTTAGAAAAAATCAAATATTTCGAGAGAATGAATTTGAGAAAATGGAAGATAATTTCATTTAAGATTTTCTAATAAATCCATCAAATTTACTGTTATGGACATTTGAGCTATTTAAATGGGGTAAAAATTTCCCTTGAAAAAAGTAGCAAAGGTTAATAATTTAAAAATTTCTCTATTTTTAAAAGTGCTACCTTTACATCGTAATATTGCAAAAGTCAGAGTAACACGAATAATCCAAGGACAATGGCAACATCAGAAAACAAAGAAACAAAGACATGAGTACGGCACAGAATAGGAACATGAAAGTACACACACATAAAAAGATGAACAACACGGACCATATAAAAAAAACATAGTTGAGATCAAGTTCTAATTTCTAATTTTAAAAAAGCTAAAATATAATTTGATTCGGAGAAAAGTTGTCCACTATATTGATCCATTTGTTTCAGTGGAGATGTTTTTATTCAGTTTGGCTTCGAAAACAGGTAAATGACAATATTTAAATGACGTATTCACAGCAGGAGACCTGGTCCAGAATATTAATACATTTGTTTTAATGGAGAAACATTTATTCAATTTGGCTTTGAAAACACCGAAAGTGGAAAAAGGCAATATTTAAATGACCAATTCACAGCAAGAGACCTGTTCGAGGTTCCGTTCTCACTCCCTAAGCAGTTTATCTCCAAGAGTGAATGATGTGAATTTCGGTAAGAACCAAATCGTCAGTCAAAGAATAATAGTCTTAAGACAAAAACCACAAAACAAAGACATCCCGTAAGTATGACACAGAAACACACATATAGGTGAATCACTAGAATTTTTCCTGATTCTTTAAGGCTGATTTGAATGCCTTCCTCTTCGATGATAGGTTTTATTTAGGCCACATCAAATTTAATTAATAGAATCTCAACTCCACCCGCCCCATTTTTTCTAAGCTCAACTTTTTTTTTATTTTCAAATATTCTGAAATTTTCTTTAAATTCCTATCAATTTTAGTGAAAATCAGTCAAAATATAAAATAAAACCCTCCAACCCGCCCCAGTTTTTTGTTACAGGTGAATGAGAATCTACAAATTAACTTGATAGGGCCTTATTTTCATGTTCTTTTTATTATTTAAAAATGAAGAAAAAACGTAAGCTTAATTCTTGATATCTTGTTTTAAAAAAAATCATAGACAAAATGGACTAATAGGCTTCAATTCTAAATAAACAATTCACTTTTTTGTGGTAACCCTGGACGTTTTGAATTGACACATTACAGTAACGATATTCTCAGCAACAAAATATTCCCTGATATCATCATATGTAAATTTCAGGAAAAATCAACTTCAAATAGTGTCAATAAATCTACGATGTATTTGAATTTCTGTAAATGCTTGGGTCAGAATAGTTACAAAGTGAGTGAGAACAAAAAGATATTCCGAAGGCAATGGCAACATCAGATGCACCGTTTGAATATGTTAAAGTATCTCCTGTTTCTTATAGGTCACCTGTCGTGTTGAACTTTTGAAGTCAAATCCAGTAGAGGTAAATATAAATAATTTAATTTGTTAAAGGAAAAAGATTTGCTGTCATCGGGGAAATGGAAATCCCATAGCGATCTGCAAAAATCGTGATTATGACCTCTGCTTAAACTTCTGAAGTTATAACTTTAAGTTATGGGTAACATACCCTTGTTTAAGTAGCCTATTTGTAAGCAACTGAGCTGATGCAAGGAAGTCATTGAATAGATCACAGTTCCTTTTTTGTTCGACTGAGTAAGGAGGTATAAATAAATTGTCCAAGACGCCTGGCAACCCTGAACGGCTTCCCAAAACCTATATTAAGCAGAAAATGTGCCTATACAAGACCTTAAAAATCATTTTTATATTCTTCTGTGATAAAACATCGCAACAAGCATGTATTTGTCTATGATAAAACAAGCATGTCTTGACTTGGTTTGTCTTGCGTGAATCTAGATACTGGATAAAGCTATTTCAGCAACTAATGCCTTATCAGTGCAATTAACACTAAAGCATTCCGAAAAAATAAAATTTAAGGTCTTAATTTGGTGCATATAAGAAATTTAAAATTCTGATAAATCGTCTCGTTTTCTATTGCTTCGTTTAACTCACTCAATTTCCTATAAATTTAAGACCATTACAATTAATATTAGTATATTTCCTATCAATATATTTTTTTCTGTAAACATTTGATGATATAATGAGGCAGATTCAATATACTCAATAAAACACATGTATACAAAATTATTTAAATACATAGTAATAAAATGTATAAGAAATTATGAGAGGCTTCAAACTGAGATCAATTCTCCACCACATAATTCTCCTGAAATATTCATACGTACAAAAAATTACAGCATTAAAAGGGGGATCATTCTCCTTATTTGTATCTAAAAGATTTAGGGACCGTGTTATTATGTTAACATGTATTGTATCTTTAAATAAGAGTAATAACAAAATTACAAGGCAGTCAATAGCCTAAATCCAAAATGCTGAAAGACAAAGCTCGTGACAAACCACCGTTAAAATTGTCATTCGCAATGGCCCTGACTTGGTAAAGGCATTTCAAAAAAGAAATGGGTTAAACCGGTTTTTTGCGCGCTAAACCTCCCCCCGGTCATTACGTAATTGCACGTAAGCAGTTCAACAGCAATTGTAATTGAAAGGTCGTAGACAGTGAAGGTTTAGTTTGTCCCAGTACTTAGTAAAATATTAATCTTGAATCATAGTTCGGACCTAAACTTCAACTTTTTCCACAAGGGACTGAACGTATGAGACGAATTTTTTTTCTTGATTTTTTAACCAAACAATCATGTCTCATTCTTAGTTTTTTTAAATTTTATTATCCCCTCGCCCAATGGAGTTGGGGAGGGGATATAGCATCTCGCCCGTCCGTCCGAGTGTCCGTCCGTTCGTCCAACCTCAGGTTAAAGTTTGCGCTAAGGTTCATATTTGAGAAACTACATGTGGCACATCAGTCATCTTTGGTCAGTGGAAGCGTCTTGGAGAGTGATGATACTTCAGATGATAATTCGGTCACTCTGACCTACATTTTACGCTTCAATTACTCAGATTAAAGTTTGTGTTAAGGTTCATATCTGAGAAACTACATGTGACACATTAATCATCTTTGGTCAGTGGATGCATCTTGGAGAGTGATGCTGCTTCAGATGATAGTTGGGTCACTTTGACCTACATTTTATGCTTCAATGACTACCATTAAAATTTGCATTGTGGTTCATATCTGAGAATCTACATGTGCTGCTTCACATGATAATTGGGTCACTTTGACCTACATTTTACACTTCAATGGCTCAGGTTCATATTGGAGAAACTACATGTGGCACAACTTTGGTCAGTGGATGCGTCTTGGAGAGTGATGCTGCTTCAGATGATAATTGGGTCACTCTGACCTACATTTTATGCTTCAATAACTTTGGTTAAAATTTTTGTTTATGTTCATATCTGAGAAACTACATGTGGCACATCAATCATCTTTGGTCAGTGGATGTTTCTTGGAGAGTGATGCTGCCTCAGATGATAATTGGGTCACTTTGACCTACATTTTATGCTTCAATGACTACCATTAAAATTTGCATTGTGGTTCATATCTGAGAATCTACATGTGGCACATCAATCATCTTTAGTCAGTGGATGCATCTTGGAGAGTGTTGCACCCTCAGATGATAATTGGGTCACTTTGACCTACATTTTACACTTGATGGACTTGGGTTAAAGTTTCCATTAATGTTTATATCTGAGAAACTGCATGTTACATATCAATGATTTTAATGTTCAGTGGATGTATCTTCAACATTTATACATCTTTAGATTATATTAGGGTTATTATTTCTTGACAACGGGCGAGGGGATTAGCTGTAGTTTGCTACTGCTCCCATCTCTAGTTTTTATTTCATTGTGTTGCGTGCTTTCATACAGTGGCGACATATAGGGATAACTATCCATCGTCTTGCGTCTGTAGTTGTTGTCGTTCATCTGAGGTCAGCGTCAGAAAATAGTTTGGTCACATTTTTGTCTTGTCTGCGACGAGACATCAACAATGAAGGACAATTTTCACAACAGACTATCAATTTACCAAAAACGCTATAAGAAAAAAAAAGAATAAAGAAACATTAGACAAACATCGAATACGATAGGAACTCGTCTTAAAGAGAACAAAATATTCAGTCCAAAATGGGTTTGCTTTAGACAGATTCACTATTATTTATGTGTCATATATTTCAAGATCTAGATCACAGCAATGAAAAAATGATTAAAATAACAAGATATTTTGGGTTTCCTGATTTGGTAACCTTGGTATCTAACTTACATTTATTAATGCCACCTAACAGTAGCACATCATTGCTTGTTGATATTATTAGACTGATCACAGTCAGTATCTTGTATTTTATTAATATTGTAGATGATGACGATGATGTTATTGATAATGATAATGATGCTGATGAAAATGATGATGATGAAAAAGATAGTGACAGAGAATCCACAATAGAGCCTGCTGCAAAAAAGAGATGGACAGTTCCTAAAATCTTCACTTGTCCTGAGGAAGGATGCTCACGTGCATTTCAATATTTTTCTTCTTTAGATCAGCACATCCTGTTGGGAAATTGTAGCATCACAAAAGATAAATTAAGCCTTGCAGATAAAAACAAAGGTTCTGTATGCTAAGAAGTTAGAAGGTGGAAACTTAGGAAGCATAATTACAAAAACTATTGCGAACAGCAACAACAGTAGTAACATTGGTTCTGAACAATTGCGTAAAGGATGGGGATTAAAGTTCACAAACCTAAATCAACTTTTACTGAAGACCAAAAAGCATACCTGAAAGAAAAGTTCATGATTGGCAAGAGAACAGGAAGAAAAGAGGATCCATCTAAAGTCGCAGAGAAAATTCGCTTTGCACTAAAAGATGGAAAAAAATAGGTTAAGCAGATCTCATTATTTGACATCACAACAAATTGCCAGTTACTTTTCAAGACTTGCACAAAAGGACAAGAAGATAGATGAGGCAGATCTGATAGCTGCTACTTCAGACAGTAATTGTTCTATGTTGAAAGAGGAATTGTTGAAAGAATGTTCGTTATGATCTGATTATTTTTATGCTGTTACATATAGACATACCATTGTGCTTCAGTCTGTATTAAGGATTGTTTTTAGCTCAACTTGCTGTATAAAAGGGCGATGTGAGCAGTTACCATCATTTTTTGTCCGTTATCGTCATTGTTGTTGTAAATCTTTTCACATTTTTGACTATCTACTCTGAAACCACTGGACCAATTTTTACAGGGATGATGTATGGAAGGACATTTACTAAGATTGCCCATTTTTTCCTGATCTGTCAAAAATCATGGCTGCCAGGGCCAAACATAGTTTAACATTGGACCCTATGAGAAAAACATGTTTTGACTATCTCCTCTGAAACTAATGAAGGAAATGGAACCAAACTTTACAGGAATGGGATATGGAAGGGTCTTTACTGAGATTACCCAAATTTTTCCGATCTGAAAAAAAAACAGGGCTACCAGGGCCGAACATAGTTTAACATTGGACCCAATGGGAAAAAGACATTTTGATTATTGGAACTACTGGAGCGATTGACATCAGGAATGATGTAAGGTCCTTTACTAAGATTGCCTAAAAAGCATGGCTGCCAGCAGTTGTACATATTTGTATATTAGATCAAATGAGAAAGCAAATTGTAAATGATACATATTGTTCATGTAGACATAAGCTTTGCTTTGGTTTATTACTTTCATGCCAGTTTGCTTCTTTAACCAGGTGAGGGATTCAGGCTCAGCCACTGAGTCTCTTGTTTGTGTGGCCTGTACCAAGTGCATTATCAACAGATAAGAACCATTTTCTGTTGTCTGGTGTCCATTATCGGTCTGTCTGTCACTCTGCATGGAATCAAAACTTTTTCAATTCTTCTAGTTGGCTTGGAACATTCCAACCAAACCTTCAGGGATTCTTTTTTTTTTTATTTTCAGTATTTTCAGTATTTTCACATTTAACATATCTTAGACTTTTAACTGAATGATATGTAAGGGGTACATTTTCCAAGTTTTCAATAAATACTGCAGATGTACACCATGCTATTTTTCTTCTTATGATTGATTTTTGCAAGTCTCCAGATAACACATGTTCCATGCAACAATCATTTATTTAAGTTTGCATGCACTGATGTCAGATTTCTATTGTCTTTGCTTATGGAAGGCAGATATCAAGTGCAAGGCTGGTGGCTAATATGACTTTCACATTTCTTATGACAAGTGCTTTCTGTATACCAGGTGTTGGCCATTTTTTAACTTTACCTTAGATCAATTAAAAAAGTTTTAAACATTTTGTCTGAGTCCCATTTTAATGACAGAATACATTTGTGTGTACTTCATATTTATTAGTATGGTATTTCCATATGGCAAATGCTTTTCGGAAATTTCCAAGTGGTGGTCATTATGACCTTAACCCTTTGATCAACTTAAAAAAACTTTAACCTTATCTGGATCTGTGAAATGGAATAAAAAAGATAACAGAAAACACCTACAATGGCCGAAAAACATAGCCACATGCCAGAAAGTAAATAGGAATTGCACAAGAAAAAACCCCCAATAAAAATACAAAAGACAAACATAAACAACGATAGGAACTCGGGACAGCCGGACTTGGTACAGGCACTAGCAAAAGCCAGCGGTAGGGTTAAACCGGTTTATGGGTACCCAAACCTCCCCTTTCTCTGTCCCGTTTCCCTATAGTAGAATAAACATACGAATAAAACCCATACAGGTAGACTACTAACTCCATGACCGCAATCTAGAAAGGAAAAATGGGGGAACAAAACGTAATTTTGAAAGATAGGTCAAAGAGTGCTCGCCGCTAAACTGCCGGCTAGCTCAAGGAGCCTAGTCTGCTGGTAAAACACTGTCGCACTACGGAAAATCAGATTCAAAACTCCCAATGGGTTTGGTAAAGAATCATCATGTATTTCAGTAGACATCAGCAGTATCAGTGAGAGGCCAGTATGTGTGTAAAATCCTCAGGTCATTGGATCCCAAAGCTAATTTAACGGACACGTGTAGAATATCCTGTAGATATCCCCTATTGCGTAAAGAATGTAAGTTACGTCCCAGTTTTTCTGGATTTTTAATCAGTTTCTGACATTTTTTAACAACATTTCCGTAAAATCGAGGATGGGAAATGCCCTTAGAAATAAGCTGTTTGCGAGTGACATTATATTTAGATGTCAGATGTTCATATCTTCGATAAAACTTTTTAAATGTATTTAACAATTTATGAAATCTGTAACCTTGCTGCAAAAGTTTTGAAGTGATAGTAAGGTTACGTTCATTGAAGTCGTCAAGAGTAGAACAAACGCGTGCGAATCGTATCAGTTGAGAAATATAAACTCCGTAGGATGGGGCTAGAGGAACGTCGCCGTCAAGAAAAGGGAAATTAGTAATACTGAAATCAAAATCATCCCTTTTATCGTAAATTTTAGTTTTTATTTTATCAGAGTCAACGATGATAGTTGACAATTTATGTGAGTCACATTTGTGACATTGGGATATATGGCTTTGAAGTGACAAGTGATATACTAGTAAAATGATGCCCTTATATGTCAGAAACATCCTATATGATTTTAGTTTTATGGTGTAGTATGATTAGCAAACCAAAGCATGCTTCATCTGCTAAAAAGTGGATGGCTGTAGTGTTGATCGACATCTAACAGCTAATTTCACCTAAACCAATGCTAGGTGCCCTCTTTCACTGTGATGTATGAGTTATTTACTTATTGTTGAAGGCCTTATTGTTACTTGGAGATGTGGAGTGACAATAAAATTGTCGCTAAGTTGTTAGTTTTTACTCTATATAAATTTGTACTTTTTCTCACATACATTTACTCTATATCCTTTCATTATTCATACATGTGTATTTTGTCAGAGCACCTGCTTACATGGTGTGATAAAACTCGAAAATTTGCAAAGGGAGACTACTTAGTTAATGAACTGCATAAAATGTTTAAGGTAGATCGACACTAATACACGGCGCATTCCATTGGCGCATTTGTGTAACACGAATCGGATGCGGAATTGACTTGATTTTCAAGCCGGAATAATCCTGTATTGGTCTATTCCTTGTGACGTCATAATAGATTGACATACACTTTCCCGCCAATTAGCTCCCTTTACCCGTAAATATTGTCTATTTCGTAAACTATATCAAATAACTTTCTTAATCGGACGGTGACATGTAGATTTTTTCAGCGTGACAGATAGCTTAAGTATATATCTCTGAAATATCAAAAAATTAAAAAAATCTGTCTGATATTTATTTTATATGAAAGATAAACAATAAGCATGTTCTCACAGTTCCCTATATATTCTTTGTAAATATTGCTGAAAAATACTGAATTTGGCCTGATTTTCAAAGCCAGATTACAGGAAAAGATGATCGGTGACATATCATTTTTATTTTATTTTTGGAACATATAGGTTAAGACCTACAAAATATCTTAAAATAAAAAAAATTCTGTCTGATATTTTTATTAGGATCGAACTACCTTAAGCAATGTATGATAAGGAGTTTATATGTATAAAGTATAACTACCATTATGTCACTATGAACAAAAAACATTTCTTGTCGGTATAGCTCACCTAAATCATGTGAGCTTCTGCCATTACTTAGCATCTGTCCAAACATTTCTTGTCGGTATAGCTCACCTAAATCATGTGAGCTTCTGCCATTACTTAGCATCTGTCCATCTGTTAACTTATCACATGTTGATCTTCTCCTCTGAAACCACTTCAGTAAATAAAACCAAACGTTACACAAATGATTTTTGGAAGACCCTTCAAATTATTGCTCATTTCATTCTTATTTGTCAACACAGAACTTATTTAAGAGACATTTTCACCATAAGCCGAAACCGAATCCGAAACCGAGACCGAAACCGAGACCAATTTAACTTGAATTATATTAAACATTCAAAAGTGTGTCTATGATATTAATCATACTTGCATAGGTCTTTGAACTATATAGATTATCTTTTTAGAATGGTTTTATTCTTTTCGAGGAGAAAGAGTATACGTCTAAGCGATAGTGTAGTGCATAATTCAACATTTGTGAAATGTTACATAAGTTTTGATGTTTTGATATTCAAATTGTCTTCGTATGTATGGAGTGGCAATTGGGTGGCCGAATATATATCTGAAATCAGGATAAAGGTGCTATTACAAACGGATTAATTGATTCAAGAGGTCCATAGGGAACAATAGTGTTTTATTAGAGATTGTTATACACTGGTAGGTTTAAAGAGAAGTCGGCACTACATTGAGGGTGGGGAGCAAGGAGGTGACCTTGATATAATTTTTGTCAAAAATACCGCTTAACTGCACGCGAGGGGCCTTCTTGATCTCGCTTAAGGGGGGAATATTGTTCCCCTCTGGTGCGTTTTTGTTATATGTACATTCACTCCATATCCTTTCACTTTTTTCTTATGGCAAGCCAAAATTGGACAAAAAACTATTTATTAATATGAAATTACTATTTAAAACAATTCATTTACAAATATTTTTAATTCAATTGTTAATATTCTTAATTCATTGATTTTATAAATCGAAAAAGAATTATTAGTATTATTTTGAAGTGTAAATATCAATAAGTGAATTATTGATATTAATAAATGAATAATTAACAATATTAAATGAATTATAAATATGTAGAAATGATTTCCTAATATTACTTAATGAAGTAAAAATATTGATAAATAAAGTTTGAATATTTATCAATGAATTCTCAATATAAGAAATGAGAAGAAATTATAAATATTAAAAAAAACATCGTAAATATTCATAATTGATTTATTCATAGTTATAAATGAATTGCACATAATAGATGAATTATAAATATTGATAAATCAGTTGTTAATATTATTAATATTCACAGATGAATTATTTACATTAATAATGAGTTGTTAATATTTATAACAAACAAAAAGTAGACAAAAAACTTGGTTCATTAATAATTACAATTATTGTACTAAATTTTCAATATTTACAATTCATTTTTAAATATTTATAATTTAATTGTTAATAGTTAAAATTCTTTTGTTAATATTTAGAATTCATTTATCAATATTTATAATTGGAAAAGAATTATTTATATTCCTAATTGAATTGAAAATATTGATAAATTAATTATTAACATTAATAAATTAATTATAAAAATGTGTTGATGATTTGTTAATATTAATAAATGAATATAAATATTTAGAAATAAACAAGAATTATAAATATTAATTAATCAATTTTTGATATATATTGATTAATCAATTCATGATATTTCTAATTGTTCTCTTTGTAAATGTTTGAAATTGAAATATAAATATTAATAAATGAATAGCAAAAATTTGCAGTGAATAACTAATTTTAGTGAATCAATTAATAATATTCATGATTCAATAAAAAAATCAGCAAATGAATTATAAATATAAATAATTAATTATTTATTGATTTAAAAATATTAAAAATTCATTATAATTTTTTTTATAATTCATCTGTTAATATTAACAATTTATCTATTAATATTGAAAATTATTTATAAATATATGTAATTCATTCATAAATATTAATAAATAAATTATAAATATTTACGATGTGTTTTTAATATTTATAATTTCTGCTTATTTCTTATGTCTAAAATTCATTTATAAATATGTATACTTCATTTATCAATATTTATACTTCATTTATTAATATTTAAAATTCATCTATTATTATTAATAATTCATTTATTGATATTAATATTTATCAATGTTGATAATTCATTTATTGATATTTGCAATTCAGTTTAGAAATAAAAAAGAATTTTTTTCAATGTATAAATAAAAATTAATGAATTATGAATATTGACAATTAAATTCAAAATATTTGTTAATTAATTAATTTGGATATTAATTGTTTATATTACATAATCACGTATTTTTGTCCATTTGGCTTACCATAAACCTATTAGTGCATAAAAATCACTTAAAAGGACTATTGTTCATCTTGATCTGTAGGATCACTTAATCCATATGTTAAAGCATCTGTGTCCAGATTTCAGATATATATCCGGCCACCCAATTGCCACTCCATATACACGAAGACAATTTGAATATCGAAACATCAAAACTTATGTAACATTTCACAAATGATGAATTATGCGCTACACTATCGCTTAGACGTATATTCTTACTCCTCGAAAAGAATAAAAACTTTGTAAAAGAATAATCTATATAGTTCAAAGACTTATGCAAGTATGATTTATATCACAGAAACACTTTTGAATGCTAGTTCTTTTAATTTGTTTCGTACCTGTTCAATTTTGTAGATTTGTTTTGACTTTGTCATCATGTTGTCTCCAATTGCGTTTCATTTGAATTGCCATGAATTTGGATTTTTTCATGTAAGGATTTCCCCCTTTTCTCTCTTTTTTTTTGTTTTTGTTTTTGTTCGGTATTTTTTTGTTCTGATGAATCCATGAGAGGATAGCCAAGATATTCTACTAATGTTAATCAAAAGAAAAAAAAAATGACATTCTAACAACTTCGATTCAACAAAAACAACCAAGGTGTCCTACCCATGTCATTCAGAGAAACAACCAAGATGTATTCATACGTCAGTCCTTTCTCAAGGTATGCTGCCTACGTCAATCCACCAAACTGTCAATAGTGCAACTAAAATAAACATGCCTCTGCTTTTCAGGTATGTCTGATAATCAAATAATAACCTATGATAACCTAATTCAAAATTCTCTGTTTGTGGATTTAGATTAACATTGTTACACATCTTGTGATGAGCAAAAATGATTATAGTGATATAATGTAGAAACTTTTATACAGAAAAGTCAGTCATGACGTCACTATGACGTCATAATCATACCATATTTGGGGAAATTCACCAAATTCGGCCATTTTGTATGAAGTTTTCATTAAAATCAAATGTGAGCAACAGCCTTACCCAAAAAGATATTTTAAAAACATCAATATCTTTTAAAAATACGTCTCATAGCAAAAGATCTTTTTGGGTAAGGCTGTTGCTCATATCTAAATATCAATGAGAAGATGTCAAAATGAGGCAATGTTTTATGATTTTAAGGATTTTCCTGAAAAACTTTGAGAGTGCAGTACGAAAATATGAGACAGAATTCAAAACTATGATTACTGATATTTGACACACTAATGTCTAATGAACATCTTAAGAGTGATAATTTATCAATTTACAATAATTTACAACATCATGGGTCAGGGAAACATTTCTCGGTGCGCTTCTATTGACACCATGGGAATTTCTTCTCCGAAATTACGCCATCGCAGGCCACATGGTCGAAGAGTGAATTAAAACATCAAAAGTAAACGTAAAAACATGGAAAATATAAAAGATTTATATACTGTTTTCAAAAACAATAGGCGGCATGATTTGTTCACTAAACTTTATAAAATCTCTTTAGAGTGTGATAATATGTCTGTTAATAGTCCGCTCTATGAATGTTTCAAAATTATTGATGCTTTCTGCTTTCATCGACTTTATCCGAGAATCGACAAACACGATGAGCACGTAAAACAGTTTTTGAAAATTAAATACATTAATAAAGGAATTGACCTCATTGATATGGCAGGCATTTTTCGGGACACAGATATTCAAAAGCTAGTACCCGTCTATTTTGACAACCAGGACATGCCTGTCATTTCCTTTCCTTATAAAAAACCTACTAGAAAAATTGTTTTCAATTACTCTTCTATTACCTCTGATGCTAATTTCGAGAAGAACTACCCTAGCAGCTGAGACCGTTCCACGTCACCATATCGCTATGACCCTTGGTGACTTCAAGATGAAGAACAACAATAAAAGCGTTGTTCCTTTGCTTGTTTTTTACCATGTATTTGTAGAGACTTTGTCTCATGTGCATTTACTCCATATCCTTTTATTCACCATGTATTAACGGGGAATCTTAACATCATTGTAGATTAGGAAGTCAGACAATTCTTTAGGAATAGGCCTAAATATCGCCCGCCTTCAAAAATAAACTGGCAAGCATGTTTTGTTATAATCAAAGACGCTGTTACCAATTATTGTAAAAAAGAAATGGTGCAAACGAGAAAGTGGAGACAAGCATGCTCTAAATTTGTTTAAAGATACAATTATTACCAAGGTCACCAACAGAATAAATTTTTATAAAGATAATTATGTTGAGTCACCTCCTAAGTTGTCAGTAAATAGAATCAAGTCAAAATTGAAGGATCTTGGTAAAAAATATGTGTTTGTACATGTTGACAAGGCTTCTAACAACGTTGCTATTGTCTGAAAGAAATACTACATCGATGTCCAACAAAACGAACTGGACAAGTCAGACACTTTCAAATGTACCAATTGGGACGAAAAAAAGTTAACCAAACAACATTATAAAGATACGGAAATGCTTAAAGTTCCACCTAAAGATAACATCTTACCTACCATGTACTGGGTTCCGAAGCTTCACAAAAATCCCTTCAAACATCGTTTTATTTTAGCATCTAGTAAGTGTTCTATCCATCCATTTTACTATTTCACTTACTTGTATAAAGGAATTGGTTATTAAATGCTGTGAAAAAACTTATCAAAACTCTGGTGTAAATTACTTTTGGAGTGTAAAAAATTCTATTGAAGTTTTAGATAAACTATAATCTATTCAAAGACCAGTCTCATCTATCGACAGTTATTATTTTTCTACACTTTATACTACCCTTCCACATAATTTGATTAAATCCACGTTGGGACAACTTATTAAATGGTCTTTTAAATTTTCTGGTTTGCAGTTCATTTGCTCTAACAAAAAGCAAGGATTCTTCTCTAATATAATCTATAATAATCATTGTTCCTGGACATGTTATGATATGATTAATGCACTGAAGCTTTTGCTGGACAATATTTTTGTTCGTTTTGGCAACACTATTTATCAACAGGTCATAGGTATTCCCATGGGTACAAATTGTGCACCTCTCATTGCAGATCTTTTTCTTTTACGAACGAGATTTCATGAAAAAACTTCAAAACGGAACCATACCTGACAGTGATAAACTCATTTCTATTTTCAATGATAACAGCAGGTATATTGACGATATCCTTACTATTGATAATCCCCAGTTTTTAGATTATGTAGACATTGTTCATCCACAACATCTGAAATTAAATAAAGCTAACAATGATTCCAAATGTTGCCCTTTTCTGGATCTGACTATCATTATTGACTCTGGTAAAATCAAAACCAAAATATATGATAAAAGGGATGATTTTGATTTCACTATTACTAATTTCCCTTTTCCTGACGGCGATATTCCCCTTGCTCCATCCTACGCGGTGTATATTTCTCAACTGGTACGATTCGCACGAGTTTGATCTACTCTTGATGATTTCAATGAACGTAACCGTACTATCACAGCCAAATTTTTACAACAGGGTTACAGATTTCATAAGTTGTCGAATACATTTAAGAAGTTTTGTAATAGATATGAACATTTAATATCTAAATATGGCGTTACTCGTAAACAGCTTATTACAATGGGCATTTCTAGTCCTCAATTTTACGGAAATGTTGTTAAAAAATGCCAGAAATTGATTAAAAATCCAGAAAAGCTGGGACGTAACTTACATTCTTTACATAATAGGGGATATCGACAAGATATTCTGCTTGCATCCGTTAAATTAGCTTTGAGACCTAGTGACCTGAAAATTTTGCACACATACTGGCCTCTCACTGATACTGCCGATGTCTATTGAAATTTATGATGATTCTTGACCAAACCCTTCGGGAAGTTTTAAGTTTGATTTTTCTTCCGTAGTGCGACAGTGTTCTACCAGCAGGCTAGTTCCTTGAGCTAGTCGGCAGTTTAGCGGCGAGCACCCCTTGACCCACCTTTCAAAATTACGTATTGCCTTTTTTTCTCTCCTCTCAAGATTGTGGTCATGGAGTTAGTAGTCTACCTGTATTGGGTTTTATTCGTATGTTTTTTTACTATAGGGAAACGGGACAGATAATGGGGAGGTTTCGGTACCCATAAACCTGTTTAACTCTACCGCTGGCTTTTGCTAGTGCCGGTACTAAGTCCGGCTGTCCCGAGTTCCTATTTGTCTACTTTTGTGTTTTGTCTTATACGTGTTTTTCTTGTGTAGTGCCCTTGCAAATTGTTGGATGTAATTATAATTTTCAGCCAAAGTAGGTGTTTCCTGTTATCCATTTTTTAACATTTAATTTGTATTTTTGAAAATAATTGGCCAAAAAAGTGGCCTTACCATACCTCTTCCTTTCTCTATTATGTTTGAATATCTAAAAGCTGATATTAATTATGTTATTAAGTCTCCCAAACGAAGTTTGGGGAGACTTATTGTTTTTACTCAATTCTTTTTATTATTATTTTTTTATTCTTGATCTTTTTCTTCTCTTCCGAAATTTGTCCGACCATTTTCTCAGAGACTACTGGGCCAATCTTGACCAAACTTCATAGGAAGGTGGAACGCTATACCAAGAAGTGCAAACAGGTCTTGGGATTTTCAAAATGGCACCGGTTGCCATGGAAACGGCAAAAAAGTGCTCGGAATTGGATCAAAATTTACAGGAAGGTTGCTTAGGACATGCAGAATAGGTTTCCAGTGTCCAAGACTTCAAAATGGCACCGGTTGCCATGGAAACGGCAAAAAGGCGGGAAAATCAAAGTGCTCGGAATTGGATGAAAATTTACAGGAAGATTGTTTATGACATGAGGAATGGGTTTCCGGTGTCCAAGACTTCAAAATGGCACCCGTTCCATGGAAACGGCAAAAAAAGCGGAAAAATCAAAGTGCTTGGAGTTGGATGAAAATTTACAGGAAGGTTACTTAAGACATGAGGAATCGGTTTCCGATGTTCAAGACTTCAAAATGGCATCCGTTGCCATGGAAACAGAAAAAAATCGAAAATTGAAAGTGCTCAGAATTGAATGAAACTCAACCGGCGGGTTGCCTACGATGTGTGGAAGTGATTTTTAGCCAAGATTTCTGATTTGGGCGTTCGTTTGGGAGACTTTTGTATCAGCATCCTGATACAGTTATAAATTTTTACTCATGTGTCACTGCATTTGTCTTTTATGTAAAAAATTGTCTTGTATAATTATTCATTGTGTATTTTATTTCTTGTCCTATATGTTATTGGTCGAGAAGTTCAACTCATGGCCTTTTATAGGTAGTTTGGAATCCCTTAATAAAATATCATTCAAATTAATGAAAAAATATTGGAAGAACTACGCAACTAGATTTTCTTCACATCATTCAATGATCCCTTCTAACTATTAAAGACGGGACTATATTACTTATATCTTTCTATTGAATAAAAACAAAGTCAATGAGACAATTGATAGTTTGATAACTCGAAAATGAGTATACAAGAAGAGAATAAATAAATTTTTAATAAAATAGCGAAGTTGACAAAGTATGTAAATGGGGGTTATAACAAAATTACCGAACAGAGTTGTCAAGAGATGAAGTCCACGAGACAAAAGACAAATCAGGTGGAAACCCGCGGAATAATTATCAACCTCAATGGTCCTGACTTGTTAGAGGCATTTCAAAAGAAATTATGGGCTATACCGGTGTAATGTCGCGCCAAACCCGCTCTTCCATTGCGGTAGTGTCCGGTAGCAACTCGACAATTGCTGTTGAAAGGTCGTAGACACTTAACAGAAATGATCATCACAGCGCTAAAAAAAGAATCTTGGATCAGAGATCGGACCAAAACTTCAAATTTTTCCAAAAGGGACCGATATCTTTTAAAGAACTTTTATAATGATCGTATGAGACGGAATTTTGGAAGCCTTGATTTATAAGACGGTCACAGAAATAACTAATAGTGTGTTTAAAACAAAGTCTGTATAACTTGCACTAGATCTTTTTTTCTTAACTTTTAAAACATTTGAATAAATAACATGTTGTAAGCAAATCCCCTTGGTGCTACAACGATCCCACCAAGGTTCTTCCCTGTTTATTAGTCACTTAACCAAACCCGGGGATTTGGTAAGTGAACTTACTATATGTGTTAATTATACATTATAAATTTCAATTTAACAAATTAAGCAATTTAGCATTTCATATTTATTACAAATACTTTCACCACTCTTGAAATATTACCTGTACCCACTTAAAACCAATAAATGTATATAATGGATATTTTACATGTGGGTCCCTGTTGTGCAAGGACTCCCAGACAGCAGCATGTTTGGCACTAGATTCAAGCTGTCTAGAAATCCTTGCACCACAAGAGCAGCATGAAATATCGCTATTATCATAATAAATCACACAGGTGTAAATATACTAATAACTAATAACACATCGATTTTCTTTGATTTCATTGATGACACGTAATAACTTTTATATATTACAAACATAACTACTGTAAGAAAAAAGTTTAACCCGTCGAATTTTCTATAATCCATTTTGTAACCAAAGACCAAAGAATTCATTTCTATTACATGTAGACCAATCTTACATTTATTTAACAGATCTTTTATGTTATCCAAGAACTTTTTATAATAGTTGCAAGTAATGAAATAATGTTCGTAATCTTCTACTACATTACATATATTGCATTTATCAGTGTCAGAAATTTTCCATATTGACAACAATTGTTTACATGGAAGAATATAGTGTAAAAGTTTCCAGCGGAATATTTTAAGTTTTTATTTTCCCACAATTTTGGTAAAAATAAAGAGAAGATTATGTTTTAATTTTAAAAGACAAATCGTATATTTTTGTTTGAATTTGCTTTGCCACTTACCAAATCCTTTTTCAAATTATATTATAGATTTCTTTTGACGAAAGCTTCATTATTTCTAACTTTTGTTTTTTATTATTTTCCACATAAATATTAAAATTTGTTTGTACTTTAGTTTTAATTGAATCCTGCTGTTTTAGAACAGAAAGCCATTCAGCTGTGATTGCTTTCATTAATTTTGTATATTTAGAGAACCAGTTAGATAATGGGTAAGTTTGTTTATTATATATATTTGTGAAATTTTACCTTGGTCGTCAATGAGATCATTAACGAAGATAATGTTAGATTTAATCCAATTTTCATATATCAAAGATTTCCCACCAAACTTAATGTATTTATTGTACTAGATCTATAGCAACGAATAAACTGTGAAACAGACAACTCGTAAGAAGGAAAAGCTGAAATATTACTGTCCTTGTTAGGGAAATTGATAATTTTGAAATTAAAATTGCCCCTCTAGTCGTATATTTTGGCACTGAGATGACCATTTTTGTCAAATTCGAGATGTAAGACCAAAACAGATGAAGTTCTAATAGTTTCTGTTGTTTCATTCATCTCCAGTTCTTGTGGATATATGNATGGGGGGGGGGGGGGTAATATATGAATTGGATCCTTTAGCAAAAGATGCGTTTTTGATGGAAAGAACATAATCATGAGATTGAAGAATGAGGCATCTTCTATTTTATGATCCTTAACTCATAGTTCCTGAAGAAATTCAGTAAAACAAATCTGCGATTAGAGGAGCAAAATTGCTGTCCATTGGTATGCCAACTGTTGATAAATAACACTTCCAAATGTGACATATATATCATCAATTAGAAAATCAAGCATACTGCAAACCTGTTTTTTATCGTAGCATACGTTTGCTTTTAAATTGGTTTTTGAAAAAAAAATGTTGATTTATAACTTATACAACAAATCTTAATTTTCCACGGCGAAAAAAGAAAAACAACAGGGCTCTTCTTTCCACGGTTATTCTAGTCATTGCGAATTTACAGTTTTTGAAAACATGGTCGGTCGCTTTATTAGTCTGAGAATAATGATGAAACATATTTTACCCTTTTTCATAATGTTTATATCGTGCAGGTGTATATACATCGCATGAAGTATCCATATCAAATCCACATATTGATATTTTTTCGTTTATAGTTATGGTAAGACGCCTACTAGTACGTGTTTGAGCGGAATGTCGTACAGCGATTCTTCTGTGTATGTTATTACTCATGAATGCAAAATCTATCACAAACATAAAATCAACTGGCAAAGTGTTCCTTCAATTGATATCATTCGTTCCCCGAAAAGGGTAACAGAAGATAATAACAACATATAACCAACCATAGGGCACTCATCGAGGCAATTGTAAGAAATCTTAGCATCACATTATAGTTAATTTAAATGAGAAATTTTCTCATGATCAAGTACACCATAATTGAAACACATAGAAAGCGTGAACATGTATTTATTTCCAAGTTTCAACAAACATAAGTTTGCAAATAATTAATTGCTAAATATCGATAGTCACTGTTTTTGTACTTTGACAACTTATGTGTCTTATGAGCAGATAAAAAACAGTATAAACCGAAAGATGTCGAAAAGCTGATAGAGAGCGATATACTAAATGATCTAAATGGAAAGAAATTTACAAAGAAAATAAATAAATAAATAGTATAAAAATAGAAATAATAATAATATTTTCGTATCAAACGAGTACTTTGGTTTAACTATTTTTTTTTCAGAAATTAAGAAAATTGCACTCACCCGCTGGCAGCATGAAACACCTCTAGCAAGCAAATAATGTATATATATATGTGTGTTTATTTATTCCTGACTCTCCTATAGTTTACGTTTTCAATAATTGACACCTGCTGACGTAAAGTGTTAATCATATTTTATTTTACCTTTTAAATGCAAGTGAGGCCATCACATGGACTCAAGTTTGTCCAAACCACATTATCGCGGATTCTATTGTGTTGTACAATTTCCAATTCGTAATTGTTGTTTCTGTATTTTCCATGAAATTCTGGAAACGTAGAGTTATTGCTATACACGATGTTCAGTCTTTGGGTATATTTTTAGCTTATTTAGCATTTATGTTTGTCTTACAATCGTAACTTAGGGTATTTCTGGCTACTCCTATTGCTTTGCATTTAGTACAACTAAAAGGGAACCGTGCGGCTGATTAAACACGCAAAAACTACCACTAGGAAATATTAGTTCTTGTTGACATTAGATTCTCCAGAGTGCCACCAGTCATACTCGTATTTTATCTACCTCACCCCAAACTGCTCTCTAAATTATTGTTTTTATTTTTCTTTGCTAACAGGTTATTTTCTTTTCTTTTTAAATTCTAAGAACACAACTTATAAAACATTGTTTGTTGCATTCCTAATTTGGTGTGATAGATTCAAATTGTTATTTGAAGATGAAGATGGATGCTAAATGATAAATCACAGGTATTTCAGCTGTCAACATCACAAACGTTTAAATTTACTTTTCTTGTACAAAACCAGGCCCGGACTATGTAGAAATAAGAAATAAGAAATAAGAAAATAAGTAGATATGTAGAAATAAGAAAAAAACCTGTCCTTTGTAACAAACAAGACTCCATTAGGAAAGCAAATGAGTCAGACTCAAGTAGGCAGAAATGATCATTGTAATGTCACCTGCCTCTTAAAAGCAAACTCAAGAAGGCAAAAATAAAATTTTAAATGTCCCTTCACTAAAGCTTTGCAAAAAGGCAGAAATACAGATCTAAACTGTGCCAGTACTAAACCGGACTCAGATTATTCAGATTCGTTTGGTTTAATGCATTTTAAACATTCTTTGAAATTATGGATTTCCTGTTGTTTGGATTCTAGTGCTGCTGATGAGGAATTAATTTCCGAAATGGCCATACAGCTCATTAAAATTATTGCAGTTGGAGTAAACATATGTGTTATGCTCTCATGTTCATTTACTCCATATCCTTTCGTAAAATATTTAATACAGGAGTTTGTCTTTTATTGCAGTGTGGAGTTGGTAAAACAATTCCCCGTGGTAGAGATGTATGCTCTTTATTTTTCTTAGATATGGTGTACTTGTACATGAGATAATATCTCATGTGTACACTTTGTTTAATTAATATTATCTAAATTTATGTAAATTCCTAAACCAAAGGATTAACTCCCTCCATCAGTCCTTAGCTACATTTGATATTACTGATTATTCAGATTCGTTTGGTTTAATGCATTTTAAACATTTTTTGAAATTATGGATTTCCTTTGTTTGGATTCTAGTGCTGCTGATGAGGAATTAATTTCCGAAATGACCATACAGCTCATTTAAACTATTGCAGTTGGAGTACACATATGTGTTATGGTCTCATGTTCATTTACTCCATATCCTTTCGTAAAATATCAAGTTGGCAGAAATTACATACTCAATCTGTTCCTTTAAAAACCAAACCCTGGTAGAGAAAATGGCAAACCTTAGCAGTTAATTGAATAAACACCATGCTAGGGTAGACAGAAGTAACAAATCAAATGGACCAAAATAGTTTCAAGTAGACAAAACTGACAACTCAAATTTCCACAATCAGGCAAGCAGAATGACAAATCTAAAAGTCTTTCTACGAAACCAAACCTAGGTTGCCAACAGTCAACCCAAAAAGCGTCCAGATTCGGTAAGATTAAGTGTCTCTTGCTAAACATGCATCAAACATGATATAACAAGCAAATCAAGTCCGATTGTTTAGATAACATGACTCTTTGTAGATACAATGTAAATCATTGTATGACTAAACAGTTCCGGTGGTGATTTATAAGTTACATTTTTATATTCATGAAGGGAACCAACACGTCAAAGTTTTTCTTTTGTTTTTGGTATATTTTGCGTTGATCTCATTTCATAGAATTATTCTTTTTTTTCAGCTCACCTGACCCAAAGGGTCAGAGTGAGTCCTTGCCACCACTTTGTGTCTGCTGTCCGTATGTCGTCTGTTAGCTTTTCACATTTTCATCTTCTCCTCTGCAACCGTAGAAGCAAATTAAACCAAAATTTACAGGAATAATTCCCTTTACAAAGAATGCTCAATCTGTTCTGAACATAAAAAACTATGCCACCAGCGCGGAACATAGCCGAACTTGGAAAATCACATTTTCATCTTTTCCTCTGAAACCAGTGAAGCAAATTCAACCAAACTTTACAGGAACGATGTTTGGAAGGTCCAAAGATTGCTCATTTCATTCCGATCCGACGAAAAACATTTCCACCAGCGCAGAACATAGTTTTTACATTCATCCCTGTGGGAAATGCACATTTAATCTTCTCCTCTGAAACCACTGAAGCAAATTCAATCAAACTTCACAGGATTGATGTTTGGAAGGTCCTTTACACAGAGTACTGATATCATCCAATAAAAATATGGTCGCCAATGTAGAACATAGTTTAACATTTGATCCCATGGGAAATTTAAGAAATAATTCACGGGAGCGGGAATATATGGCGATTATTCCACGGGTTGGCCCTTTATGGCAAATATTTTACCCAGAGCGTATGCCCCCCCCGTAAAGTTTTACCCCGTTAAGTATGACGTTTTGTTCTATGACGCTAAAAAAACTGTCGTCAAACTGTCTATGATGTTATCAAAAGTACCGTCGATTGTCATCACAATACCCACGAATAAATGCGGATTTTATCACGGTTATGGATACAAGGCGTTTAAACGATGTCATATTAGAATCACATCTTTATCTTCTCCTCTGAAACCAATGAGGTAAATTCAATAAAACTGTACAGGAATAATGTATAGAAGGTCCTTAACAAAGATTTTTCATTTCGTTCAGATCCAATAAAAAATGACACCATCAGGGAACCTATTTTAACATTAAAATGATATTTTCATTCAACCAAACATTACAGGAATGATTTTTGTGAGGTCCTTCTTAAACATTGACAGTTTTGTTCCAATGTGATAAAACATTGCCGCCAGCACTGAACTAGTTTAATATTAACAGTATTAGAAAATCATCATTTTTAACCAGTGAAGCAAATTTAAGTTTATTGTATTGGAATAATATATAGTAGGTTTTTTACAAAGATAACTTATTTCACTTGGATCTAACAAAAACATGCTAGTGGAAAACATAGCTTAATATAGGGAAAACAACATCATTTTTGGTCATCAGTATAGGCATGGCTTAGAAACATTTTGTCAGGTTAGTCATACAGGCTCAGTCTCTGAGCCTCTAGTTCTCAGATGCTATTGTTTTCATATTTTCTATCGGTTTAGATGTGTTGTGTACAAGTTGTGATTTTGTACAAGTTATAACTTGTACAGAAATATTGTACAAGTTGTGCTGAGATCCAAACTTACTTGACATTATTAAAAACCAACAAATTGTCTTGAACAGAAATGAAAAATAGACATTTGTACTAGAAATTGAATCCTTAGACTAATTTATTTCAATATCTTCCAATACCAACATCAAGAGATAAACATACAATAAGCTTGTAAATGACAGTGTGTATATTTTACAAGAAATACTGTAGCAACATTTGTTTTATGATAAAATGCACTTTTTTTCAAACCATGGTGATTCAGTTAGTTTATGATTATTTTAAATATACTATAAATTTGTTCAAAAAGTAGAATTTATTTGTCAGAATTATTGATCAATAAAAGTGCTCACAATTTTTAATAACTTGTACAGAATTTCTGTTCATGTTATAACTTGTACAAAATCACAACTTGTACACAACATATACACCTTTTGCTTTTCCAAATGTTATGATTTGAACTGCATTATTGAGGAGACATCTATTGTCAAATGGCCATCTGAAAAAAAAATCAAATGTACAGTAACAATCGGTATTTAGTTCCTTTACCTTAACGGACCAAGACCGATAAGTATGACAACTTAAGGTAGATGGGTACTCCAAATTTTTTTTATTTTTACAGGAAAGTTTCCTTTCCTTATTATAGAAAGCATTGAAATAAAAAAAAATAAAAAAGTGGGGTCACCGTGCTTGTTTTTAAAATAACTGATATCAAAATATTCAAATATTTCTAATGAATATATAGGGAAAAACAGGTATATTGTTGATTTCTTTAAAACTATTCCATAGATTTCTTTCTACTTTGCCCATGTGTTAGCCCTTTGAACATACTTTCAGAAAATATAAAGAAAAATGGGGGTCACCGACTTTATTTTCCATATAATTTGTAAAATGTGAATTTTCATAGTGATATCTATGTAAAATATTTTTATCAGATTATCTCCCTTTTTCAAAAATCCTCTTCCAATATATTTAATTATCAAGTTACCATACCTCGTCTAACTAGGTTAAGACATGTGAAATCAAGTTAATGTAGGTCGTTTGTTTTATGCATATAATATTGATTGAGTCATTACAAATAAAAATATTTGTACATTTAAAAAGCAGATAATACTAACAAATTGAAAATGGCGGAAGACTACCGATCTACCTTAACCGCGGATGTTTGCTCTGTTTGAAGGCCTCATGTTGACTTCAAGATGAAGAAAACCAACAAAAGCGTTGTTCCATTTGCTTTACCTCACCATTGATTCGTAGGGATTTTGTCCCAGATATAGTTATATCATATCTATTCATTTGTCCAATGATTTTCAAACAACGGCAGTAGAATACAGAACAGAGGATGGCTAATAACAAATATCAGAGTCCAGAGACATGGCTAGAATGAAACCACAGAAAAAACAATTAGGTTAGACAGGAAAAAAACGCAGAAATAGAACACAACTTTCACTGTGAGTGACTTGGTTTTGAATGTTATGCGTTTTTTTTTATTTCTGTGCTTTGTAGCTGTCTAATGTCATTGTTTTCTGTGTTCTCGTTTTTGGCCATGTCGTTGGACTTAAATGTTTGTAAATGCGACTCCTTTGTTCCTTCGGTATTCTAATGCCGTTGTTTCAAAACCAAGGCACCAAAAGTGTGAACTCTCATGAAACTGAAAGTAACATCAGATGCTCCAGGAGGGTAAGCTTGTCCTACTCTTTTAACAGCACCCGTCACATGGTCAGTGATGTATATATGTTTTTGAAAGATCTGTTTGGTAGCTAATTGGTTTATGTCATTTTTAACCCTACGAAAAAACCTTTTAAAAAAATGCTAAAATTTCGTCTTAATCCATGTAAGTTGGTCTCTTGTATAACTACTTTAAAGTGGTAAAATTAGTATATACAACACTTGCATTGTTTCTATGCTCAAACCCCTGAAAGTACTGAGACGTATTCAGTGTATTGCAATCGGTAGATGTTCGTTGTACTTGAATTTGCCTGCCATTTCGATAATTTTGGTAATGAGTTATTCTTTCAGACCATTTTTGGATTATTGCCTTCCATTTTATTTGATTCTAAGGCCGCTGGTGAAAGAATACTCCTTGACAAATAGAATAAAAAAGATAACAGGAAACACCTACTTTGGCCGAAAAACACATGCCACAATGTATCAAGGAACTTCACAAGAAAAAATAGAAATAAAAAAAAAGACAAAAGAAAAACGTTAAGAACGATAGGAACTCGGGACAGCCCTTTCTCTGTCCTTTAAGCACCTTTACAGCATAACAGAATTTGTTGTTTATTACAAGTATTTAACTTATTTAAGTTGGATGTATTATCATTCAAACTTGGCTATAAATAGCATTTTATGGCACTATAAGTCATTCTATAGTGTAGGTTAAGATAATACTACTCGAAGGACATCGAGAACCAGCATTAATATTTTTGCTGAGAGTGTATAAACATTTGCCCTTTAAAATTAGAATTAGTCTATTTTGATTATAGAGGTGATATATAACGATTTTTAATAAAGTCAAAATCTGTGAAAATTGATCGTAAGTGGTGAATTAAGTGACTGAAATTGGTAGCTTAACATATGAAAATGCATTCGAAGTGATTTTGTAAAAAAAAAAAGGTTGAAAACTAACCACCCTATTCTCTTATGATGCACACTTATTATCCATTCCTTGCACGAATGGTTATTTGTGGTACATAACGAGACTTTGAAGCTGGAGTTAGATATGAACTTTTTGATCGCTTTTACAGGAATTTCATTGGTCGAGCGTCAAGTAATAACACATCATGCGTGATGTGCTATAATTTTTTCGACGTTTTTATTGGACCACTGTGAAATCTCGTTGGCCGTGATTAACGTTACCCAGCAACGGTGTTTTTGTTTGAAACAAAAACAGCAGTTCGGCACTGAATATTATGAAAATCAAAAGAGAAATACTTTTAACAACTCGAAAAAATTGTATATCGCTGGATATTAACTCTCGTTATGTAGTTTCAAATACAATAAACTCGCCAAAGGCTCGTTTATTATATTTTGAAATTACATAACTCGAGTTGATATCAATCGATACTATAATTAAACAGTTTAAGAAGAGTTAATAAATTACCGAAATTGGAACGAGGATTTAACAAATGTAAGGAAATGTGGTGATACATTTTTGGTACAATATTTTAAGCCTTTCGTTCGTTTAATGTAATATCATTCATTACAAACATTAAATTTTAGAACAAAATATATGTTGCGAAACAAGGTCAAAGTAAAGGTGATAATAACAAAATTACAGAACAGAATTGTCAAGAGCTGAAGACCAAAAATATAAAGCAGGTGCCAAAACAACGTAGAATTGTCAACCGCAATGGTCCTGACTTGGTACATGCATTTCAAACTTCCCCTTCCATTGCGGTAGTGTCCGGTAGCCACTCAAAAGCAATTGCTATTGAAATATTGTAGAAAATAAAAAGAAATGTTCATCTCTATATTAAGTACAAAATGAATCTTGAATCGAAGTTCGGAAATTTTTTTCACAAGTGACTGATATCTACTAAAGAACTTTTTTGATGATCGTATCAGACGGAATTTTTTTTAAAGCCTTGAGTAATAAGGCGGTCACGGAATTATTTTCGCCAAATAAGAAAGTCTGCATAATTGGTGCTAGATTCGCGTAACAAATCAACTGTGAAACATGCAATCCGTAAACAGAAGAAGTTGAAATATTACTCTTAATGTTAGGGAATTGATAAACAGAACCGTCAGTCATAAAAATAGTCCAAAGACAAGGCCAACATTGGAAACACACACACACACATACACAAAAACAAACGTAAAAAATTAATAAAATACGTCACACAAAGAAGAGTGCATGGAGACAGACACACAAATAGGTGAACAAGCAGAATTTGTTATGATTCTTTGAGACTGATTTGAATACCGTCAGCTTGGCTATTTGGTTGTTATTTTGTTTACGTTAAAGTTATCTTATTGTAACTAAAAAGGCGTGAGTTGTTTGATTATATATTTTAAAAGAGACATATAAATATCAATTCTGCAGAAAAATAAAATTTAACTTGTGTTGTTTCGAGTTTACACATTGCATTAGGGAATTGGTGATTTAAAATTTAAGTCGCCTCTTTTGTCGTAAATTTTAGAACTGAGATAATCATTTTCATCAAATTCGAGATGTAAGTCCAAAAAATTTTGTGGTTTTTGTTGCTTCCTTTGTCTCTAATTCTGGAGGATACTAGTATATCGATGGAATCTATTTAACAAAAGATTGGTTTTTAAAAGCAAAGAATAACATCAATGCATCTATAAGATTGAAGGTCTAGCATCTTTAATTTAATGAGCTTTTACGAGTCCCTTAAGAAATTCATTCTTGTAGGAGGACAAGTCTGCCAGTAGAGGAGCAGAATTCGCACCCATTGTTATACTTGGAATGTGACAAAAACATTATCAATAAGAAAATCAAACGATACCGCACACCTGCTTTTCATCGTTGTATACCTTTCCAAAAATTGGGTTTTGAAACATTTGGATTTTTAACCTAATACAACAAGTAATTTTGAATCGGGAAATCCATTTTGAATACTGATACCTTATATTTGTAATTTCAGTTTATGTAGAAGCTTGGTATAAAAAATGAAAAAAATCAAATATTTCGAGAGAATGAATTTGAGAAAATGGAAGATAATTCCATTTAAGATTTTCCAATAAATCCATCAAATTTACGTAAAAACAGTGTTATGGACATTTGAGCTATTTAAATGGGGTAATAATTTCCCTTGAAAAAAGTGGCAAAGGTTAATAATTAAAAAACTTCTCTATTTTTAAAAGTGCTACCTTTACATTGTTATATTGCAAAAGTCAGAGTAAAACGAATAATCCAAGGACAATGGCAACATCAGAAAACAAAGACATGGGAACGGCACAGAAAAGGAACATGAAAGCACACACACATACAAAGATGAACAACACGGACCAAATTAAAAAAAAACATAGTTGAGATCAAGTTCTTATTTCTAATTTTAAAGAAAGCTAAAATATAATTTGATTCGGAGAAAAGTTGTCCACTATATTGATCCATATGTTTCAGTGGAGATGTTTTTATTCAGTTTGGCTTCGAAAACACCGAAAGTGGTAAATGGCAATATTTAAATGACGTATTCACAGCAGGAGACCTGGTCCAGAATATTGATATATTTGTTTTAGTGGAGAAATATCTATTCAATTTGGCTTTGAAAACACCGAAAGTGGTAAAAGGCAAAACATTGTATTCAATTGACCAATTCATAGCAAGAGACCTGTTCGACGTTCCGTTCTCACTCCCTAAGCAGTTTATCTCCAAGAGTGAATGAAGTGAATTTCGGTAAGAACCAAACCGTCAGTCAAAGAATAATAGTCTAAAGGCAAAAACAACATCGGAAACACAGAGAAACAAAGACACCCCATAAGTACGACACAGAAACACACATATAGGTGAATCACCGGAATTTTTCCTGATTCTTTAAGGCTGATTTGAATGCCTTCCTCTTCGATGATAGCTTTTGTTTAGGCCACATCAAATTAAGTAATCGAATCTCAACCCTACCGGCCCCATTTTTTCTAAGCTCAACTTTTTTTTTATTTTCAAATATTCTGAAATTTTCTTTAAATTCCTATCATTTTTAGTGAAAATCAGTCAAAATATAAAATAAAACCCTCCCTCCCGCCCCAGATTTTTTGTTACAGGTGGATTAGAATCTACAAATTAACTTGATAGGGCCCTATGTTTATGTTCTTTTTATTATTTAAAAAGAAAAAAAAACGTTAGCTTAATTCTTGATATCTTGTTTTAGAGAATCATAGACAAAAGGGACTAATAGGTATCGATTCTAAAGAAACAATTCACTTTTTGTTGTAACCCCTGTCAACAAAATCAATTGGACGTTTTGAATTGACACATTACATTAACGATATTCTCAACAACAGAAACAATATTTCCTGATATCCTCATATGTAAATTACAGGAAAAATCAACTTCAAATAGTGTCAATAAATCTACGATGAATTTGAATTCTTTTTTTCTGTAAATGCTGGGAACAGAATAGTAACAAAGTGAGTGAGAACCCAAAAGTCAGTCAAAAAAAAAAACTCCAAAGGCAATGGCAACATCAGGTGCACCGTTTGAATAAGTTAAAGTATCTCCTGTTTCTTATAGGTCACCTGTCGTGATGAACTTTTGAAGTCAAATTCAGTACAGAAAAAATAAAATTTAAGTTGTTAAAGGAAAAGATTTGCTGTCACCGGGAAAATGGAAATCCCATAGCGATCTGCAAAATCGTGATTATGACCTCTGCTTAAATTTCTGAAGTTATAACTTCAAGTTATGGGTAACATACCGTTGTTTAAGTAGTCTATTTGTAAGAACTGGACTGATGCAATGAAGTCAATGAATAGATCACAATTCCTTTTTGATCGAATGAGTAGGGAGGTATAAATAAATTTTCCAAGACGCCCCTTACAATCCTGAACGGCTTACCAAAACCTATATTAAGCAGAAAATGTGCCTATACAAGACCTTAAAAATCATTTTTATATTCGTCTGTGATAAAACGTCTTGACTTGGATTGTCTTGTGTGAATTTAGATACTTTTAAAGCCATTTCAGCAACTAATGCCTTATCAGTGCAATTAATACTACAGCATTCTGAAAATAAAAATTTAAGGTCTTGATGCATAAAAAAATTAAAAGTTCTGATAAATCATCTCGTTTTCTATTGCTTCGTTTAACTCACTCAATTTCCTATAAATTTAAGACCATTACAATGAATATTAGTATATTTCCTATTAATATATACATATTATTTTTTATGTAAACGTGGGGTTTTCTCACCGTTCATTGAAGATCTTATGGTGGCTTTGAGTTGTTATTACTCCCCTTTGGGTCGTTGTCTCTTTGACACTTTCCCCGTTTCCCTTTTTTTTTCTATTTGATGATATAATGAGGCAGATTCAATATACTCAATAAAACACATGCATACAATATTATTTAAATCTGTATAAAAAATTATGAGAGGCTTCAAACTGAGATCAATTCTCCACTACACATTTCTCCTGAAATATTCATACGTACAAAAAATTGCAGCATTAAAAGGGGGATCATTCTCTATATTTGTATCTAAAAGATGTTATTATGTTAATATGTATTGTATCTTTAAATAAGAGTAATAACAAAATTACCGGGCAGTCAATGGCCTAAATCCAAAATACTGAAAGACAAAGCTCGTGACAAACCACCGTTAAAATTGTCATCCGCAATGGTCCTGACTTTGTAAAGGCATTTAAAAAAAGAAATGGGTTAAACCGGGTTTTTGGCGCGCTAAACCTCCCCTTCCATTACGTAATTGTACGTAAGCAGTTCAACAGCAACTGTAATTGAAAGGTCGTCGACAGTGAAGATCTAGTTTATCCCAGTACTTAGTGAAATATGAATCTTGAATCATAGTTCGGACCGAAACTTCAATTTTTTTTTTTCCACAAGGGACTGATATCTATTTAAGAACTTTTTTAATGATGGTATGAGACGGTTTTTTTCATCTTGATTTTTAAGGTGGTCACGGGGATAACTATGCCTATTGAGAAAACCCAAATAATTGGTGAAAGTCTCGCGTAACGAATCAACTGTGAGAAATCCACTTTATTAGCAGGAAAAGTTGGAATATCGATTTCTTCCGTAAATTGTGGTTTACAGTGGGAGATGACCCATGTGAGATCGATGCACGCGACCTCATCTCACACCGGTAAATGACCAACCAAACGTGTTGATTTTTGTGATACAACAATCCTAACCATGACTAAACGTCATAAAATACCTAACGTCACAATGTAAGGAACACTCAAATGGCGACAACGTTGTTCAAACAGTAAAGGTTTCCAGACGTTTCTCTTCGCTTTTTACGGAAGAAATAGGAACTTGCATTAGATCAAAATTAAAGATCGGGATATCTTTCACTCGTGTAAGAAATTATACGTCTTTTACTCTCGAGAAAAGACGAAATTTCTTACACTTGTGAAAGATATCCCGACCTTTAATCTGATCTTATGCAAGATCCTATTAATCTCTCGCAATCGCCACTTTTTGTCTTCCACATATTTTGACATCATTTGTCCTGAAGTTATAAGTTGTAAAAATAGTCATATAAAGAACTGCAATTTCAGTATTATGTTATTTACTAATTTTAAGTTTTAAACTATCTTTAAATCCAGTATTTACTGCAACGTCCAATTTCATTGGTCAACGTCATGAACAACAAAAGAGTTATTTCTCGATATTTCTTCTTGCCTATGAATCCGTTCCATGGTAAAATATTGTAGTATATAGTGACGTCAAATTCAGCGCGAGGTTCAAAGCATTGGAAATATAAGAAATAACAGTTATTTTAGAGGAGTTTGTTGGTGTGTAACACCGACCTTTCACTCACAAACTTTACATAAAGTCCTTCGGTCTTTTTTCGGTTTGTGAGTGAGCACATTTATACATATCGATTAAGTCCTCCAAAATAACTTTTATTTCTATAACAACCATGAAATATACACTTGTCAAATGATCGGAATGATGATCATTACCAGGCCATCCAATATTAAAGCGCCATGTTAGGAAAATGCCATAAAACAGTTGCGTAGTTATTTATTAATATAAGAATCGATACTAGTTAGGAATAATTCCGGAAAATTATCCATTTTGTCGCCATAAACAAATCTTTGATGTTTTGTGGTGACTTTTACTATTTCCTTCATCTCACGAAGTGGGCATAACAATAAGGTATAAAGCAATTATAGAAGATTAGTTAAGTATGTATCCAAGTTTGTCGTCTGCTGGTTAAATACTGTTTTGTTGATCGTCTGCTGCGAATAGATCCGGGTATCCCGTAAGCGCAATATTACACAGCGAACTCATATAATGACTTTGCAAAGAATCAGAATTTTGTTTTACAATATAAAACTCTTAAAGGGTAGAAAAAGAACCATTAATGAATGTATTGAACTCATAAAAGATTAAACAACCGTTCAGATGTACAAATGCATTTTCATGTTACTTCGTGATAGAATTTCTAGACGATTTATTAAGACATTTGCTCAATTTAATATTTCCAATAATTTTCTAATCATGTAGATTTTTATAAAGTAAAATATTTTGCTTGAAACAGTTAAGTAATTAACGATGACAAAATATTTTAAAATGGTTTCCATGTCTGCCTAGATGTGACGTGAAATAGTCTGTGCTATTTTAGAGTTTTGTTTAATTTAAATTTATATGTCAACACGTGCGAATGGAATGAGTCGTGAGACATTTTATGTTTTGGAATAAATACGCAAATCGTACAGAACGTGAACACCAAAAAGTTCTTTGGCATCTATTTCCTATGAGCAAAATGAGTTTTAATTACGAAATAAAATTTTTAGTTGAATAAATATAATTTGGTCGTTAAAAGGTATTTATCACTATCAGTAATTCAGATTTAATTCAGAATAAGTAATACATTGGTGTTAATTTAACAGGAGACTTACATTTTCTGAAATTTTAATTTCTAAGGCAGACTTATTCATCCTATACGCTTCGCGCATGTCAGCAGGATATCAAGCTGATTAACTCATTTCAATTAGTTGTTGCAAGCGGTCTTGAAAATGGTATTTAATTTTTATGTAAGGAGTTAGTTGCGGCTATTGTAGGTATTAACCTGCAGAAATATGAATAATATTTAAAGGGTGCAATTAGGAAGTATATGTCCAGAGTACATGCAGAAAATGAAATTCGAAATTACACAAATTACGGTAGTCGTCGAAGAACACTTTGCAATTTATTTAAGTAACAAGGCACATGGGTAAATGCAAATAAGACAAAGTCTCTACAAATACATGTATATCCTACCACTTCCGGTACCAAAGTCCGGTTATCCCGGGTTCCGTTCGTTGCATAAGTTTGTCTTTTGTCTTTTTGATATTTTTCTTCTGTGGTTTCCAGGTGAGTCGTGGCATGTGATTGTGATTTTCGGTAGTTAAAGGTGTTTCCTGTTATCTTTTCTGGCAATGTATGTTTGTTGATAACCAGCATCCATTTCCAACTTATGATATATGAATGTAGCTTTCTCCGACATTTAGCAATGAATTTAGTTCAAACCGGACCTAGGGCCGTCTGAACTTATCACGGTGACGTCAGGATGAAGAACAACAATAGAAGCATTGTTCCACTGAATGGATTAACATCTATTTGTAGAGACTTTGTCTCATGTCATTTACTCCATATCATGTTAATTGTTTGTTTATGCACATGCAATTGAATTCCACCCAAGCCGATAATAGGGAAGTCTTGACTTTTCTATGAAATATGAATAACTAAATACCGAAGTTACTGTTAATTTAATTTCTACATGTGCGCATTTTGACAACTTATGTCTCTTCAGTGCAGATAAAATCTAAACGTTTGGAAGACCATTAACTCTAAGATGTTTAAAAAATGATAGAGAACAAATAACCAATATGATCTCAATGTAAAGCCAAAATCAGCCAAGGACAGAGCTTTGCATGAGGGAGATACTCCTTAGTTTTCGACAATATTTTAAAAAATTCAGATATTGCAAGGTTTCAGATAGAATCGGCTTTCAGGTCAGCACCCAAGTACTGGGCTGGTGAATACCCGCGGGGACTAACAGTTCACCAGCAGAGACATCGACCCAGTGGTAACGAATAACTAAATACCGAAGTTACTGTCAATTTAATTTCTGCATATGCGCATTTCGACAACTTATGTCTCTTCAGTGCCGATAAATTCTAAACGTTTGGAAGACCATTAACTCAAAGATGTTTAAAAAATGATCAGCCAAAGACAGAGCTTTTCATGAGGGAATTACTCCTTAGTTTTCAACAATATTTTAAAAAATTTAGATATTGCAAGGTTTCAAATAGAATCGGCTTTCGGGTCAGCACCCAAGTACTGGGCTGGTGAATACCCGCGGGGACTAACAGTTCACCAGCAGAGACATCAACCCAGTGGTAAAAAATAACTAAATGCCGAAGTTACTATTAATTTAATTTCTACATATGCGCATTTCGACAACTTATGTCTCTTCAGTGCAGATAAAATCTAAACGTTTGGAAGACCATTAACTCAAAGATGTTTAAAAAATGATAGAGAACAAATAACCAACATGATCTCAATGTAAAGCCAAAATCAGCCAAGGACAGAGCTTTGTATGAGGGAGATACTCCTTAGTTTTCAACAATATTTAAAAAAATTTAGATAATTCAAGGTTCCAAATAGAATCGGCTTTCGGGTCAGCACCCAGGTACTGGGCTAGTGAATACCCGCGGGGACTAACAATCAACCAGCAGAGACATCAACCCAGTGGTAATGATAACTAAATACCGAAGTTACTGTCAATTTAATTTCTGCATATGTGCATTTCGACAACTTATGTTTCTTCAGTGCCGATAAAATCTAAACATTTGGAAGACCATTAACTCAAAGATGTTTAAAAAATGATAGAGAGCAAATAACCAATATGATCTAAATGTAAAGCCAAAATCAGCCAAGGACAGAGCTTTGCACGAGGAAGATACTCCTTAGTTTTCAACAAAATTTTCAAAAATTTTGATATTGCAATTAAGTTCCAAATAGAATCGGCTTTCGGGTCAGCACCCAAGGACTGACTACTGGACTGGTGTATACCTTCGGGGACTCACAGTCCACCAGCAGAGACATCGACCCAGTGGTAACGAATAACTAAATACCGAAATTACTGTCAATGTTATTTCTGCATATGTGCATTTCGACAACTTATGTCTCTTCAGTGCAGATAAAATATAAACGTTTGGAAGACCATTAACTCTAAGATGTTTAAAAAAATGATAGAGAACAAATAACCAATGTAATCTAAATGTAAAGCCAAAAATCAGCTCACTGTTGAAGGCCTCATGGTGACTTCAAGGACAACAAATGCATTGTCCCATTTGCTGAAAACAAATGAAATATGAAAAAGGCCTATCAGAAATGGTTCATTTTTTTCTATATAAAAATCTCTACACCTTTAAAGACGGGGTCTTGAAAATTGTATAGATATTTTGGGTTGGCTATTCTTATGCTACGTTATATGATTCTAACTGTAAAAAAAGGAGTAAAAGGTTAACTTAAATAGGCAGCACGAATTATCTTCAGAGGAAAAGAATTATTCGAATGATATGCTGAACCATGGCTTTAACAAATATAATGCTTACAAGTGTCGCATGCGACAAAATCATAATAATACAATAAAGTTAATAAATTTAGTAGCATTTCGAATATGATTATTTAGTAAATGGTTTTATCTTATATTTGTATATACATGTACTAAATATACATACTAAATATATGTTTTATTAAAATTTATAAGATACACATATACTGGCCTCTCACTGATGCTACAGATGTTTACCTAAAAGCCGATGACTCGGGGGAGTTTACTTCCGTGTTGTTTTACCAGCAGACTAGTGTCATTGATCTAGCTGGCAGTTTAGAGACGAGCACTCTTTCTTAACTATGTTTTGTCCCATTATTTTCTTTTTAAATGGAATAGAGAAAGAGGAGGTTTTAGTATCCATGCATAAACTGGTTTAACTTTACCGCTAGCTTTGTTAGTGCTGATACCAAGTCTGGCTAACCCAATCCTATGTATGTTTGTCTTTTGTCTGTCATATGTGTTTTTCTATTGCAGTTCTCTTGTGGATTCTGGCCCGTGATTGTAAATTTCGGTCATCATTGATTAGGTGGTTATTGTTATACTTTTTTAATTCCTTGTTTTATGTAAATGTTTTATTTTGCTTTACCNGATATATATATATATATATATATATATATATATGTGTGTGTGTTTTATTTAGCTTTACTTGTTTTATATTAATGCTTGATTTTAACAATGATAAGATATGGAGTAAAAGTACATGTATATGAGAGAAAGTACAAATGCATGATATAACAAAGCAATGGAACAACGCTATTATTGTTGTTGAACTTTAAGTCACCACGAGGCCATGATTTAAACTTTTCTGTTTTATATAAATGTTTAGATTTGGCTTATTTCTTTTTATGTAAATGTTTAAATACCTTACTAAAAGTTCACACCACAATATGCTGGAGTAAACCAAAATTGGCGTTTAACATCCAAACAAGTAACTAAATAAGTGCTAAAATAAGTTAGCCTGCAGGCGTTGAATGTAGCAAGATTTATCAAAATAGAAATAAAAATAAATCGACATGCGAAACTGGATAGCCCAGTTTTTTTTACCCAATAAGCTCTTTATCAAGAAAACAAGAGTAAGAAAACGAATTTACATTGAAATCGAATTTTTATGAAGGTAATTTTATAAAAAAAAAATGTCAAAACTGTCATCATGGCATTTTTATAAAGAAAAGCAAAGAGTAAAAAAATGCGTGATAACATTCTGGATAAAATATGGCAACTAACACAGAGGTAAGATTGATATGCTGCAAACCGAAAATGAGATAATAATCTTGAACACTTTCACAAAGGACTGGTTTGGGAAAAGATCAGGACATGATTGCACTATCAGTTACAGTTTGAAAATTGCAAGTCTATTGTCCTTGCGGACAACAATCACTTGCAATTTAGATTCTGCGTATGCGCATTTCGACAACTTATGTCTCTTCAGTGCAGATCAAATCAAAACATTTGGAAATCCATAAACCAAACTATGTCTAACACTTGATAGAGAACAAAAACTAATATGATCTAAATAGATACGCCAAAATCGAGCTATGCAGGAGTGAGATACTCCTTACTTTTGAACAAATTTTCTTAACTTTATAGATTGCAAATTGTCAATGAAATCAGTTTTCATGCCAGCACCGAAGTTCTGAATACTGGGTGGGTGAATACCCTCGGGGACTTACAGTTCACCAGTAGGGTCATTTTTCCCAGTGGTATAAGCGATAATGATATTGAAACTGCTGAAAAAAATGATCTACCATAAATAAATTCAGTATATACATGAAGCTTTTAATGCTTCACGCGAACTAGTGTAATTGATTTTTCTATCATATAATTTGTCAGGCTGATTCATTTCTGTACAAATCAGAGCGTGGACATTATGATGGTTCTAGGTGTCGGTTAAGTTACTGTGTAAGTTTTCAAATATTTTTAGAATTAAAACTCTCTGAAATAGTTATGTCTTTTAGAAAATCTTTTTTGTTTGTACATAATTTTATCTGATTTATATAAAAGGTTAACTTACACACATCATATGGCAAAATCAGGGTCACTTTTTTATTCATGAGGTCATGAATTATTCATAACGTCGATGACGTCACAATACATAACTTTAGAATCAATTCTGGAAGGCATAAACATCCCGCGTCAACGTACAATTTTTAAATAATAAAATTCTACCCAATCGGTACCTCACATTCCATAGATGATCACATGAGCGCTTGTTTACAAAATTAGAACACCGGTGCAGACGACAAGACAAGTTTCTGCAGATGGAATTGGTTTGTATTTAGACTTTGATTTTCCACTTCACGCCAAGAAAATGGCGCCATAGTAAGAAAATATGATAAAACACGTTTTTTGTAGCTTTCAGGAACCTACAAATCGAAACAGAACAAAAAGCCACGTATATTTACCGGAACTTTTTATCCGTAAGTGGCATTACAGGAAAAGAGAGTTCGTATTCAGTGGCCTAATATCGAAGGAACGGCCTCCAAATTTCAGGTTTTTGACAAAATCAAGTTAGGAATATAAAGGAAAGTGCTTCATTTTAAGAATATTGCCAGGAACCTCCAGTTTATTGAGTTCAAATGCCGAATTCGCCCCAAGAATTCAAAACAAGTGTAGGGGTAAAATAAAGAAAAGAGAAATTGCCCACATATAATTTATTGAGTATAATTTAGTTTTTATCATCAAGCCCTTACAATTGCATCACAATGAAGTCAGCCATATTGTTTTAATATGGCGGTCGTATGCAAATTAGCAAACCGACCTTCATTTTGCCATATGTAGAAACAAAACTTATGGAAAATCTTCATGGAGATTAAATAACATCAAGAATAGATTTCTGTGTATCAGAAAAAAATTTCACGCAATGATATAGCTGAGATATTACTGAAGTTGGCGTTAAATATTAAATAATCAATCTTTACACGAAACTCATATTTTCAAAAATACGTAAGCCTGAAAGCATTTGTATGTAGCTATAAATCATTCAATCAATGTGGAAGAGATAGCAGGAAACACTTATAATGGCTCAAAGTTGCAATCACATGCGACAATCTACCATGGAACCAAAAATAAAAAATAAATAAAATAAAATAAAACAGAACAAAAGAAAAGGACAGAAAAATACATAGGATAGCCGTACTTGGTACTGACACTAGCCTGAGCAAGCGGAAGATTTGGGCCGATTTATGGGTACTCAAGCCTCCCCTTTCTCTATCCCGTTTCCGTATAGTATAATAAACATACAAAAAAAAAAGACTCAATGCAGGTCGACTACTAAGTCCAAGACCACAGTTTTTAGAAGGAAAAATAAGACAAAACGTAATTTCTGAAGATTTGCAAAGAGTGCTCGCCGCTTTACTGACGGCTAGCTCTATGAACCTAGTCTGCTGGTAAAAACACTGTCGCACTACGGAATAAAACTCAAATTAAAAACTTCCCCAGGGGTTTGCTAAAGAATCATCATGGATTTCAGTAGACATCGGCAGTATTAGTGATTGGCCAGT
>MJUU01019052.1:3865-32618 GCA_002080025.1 Modiolus philippinarum
AAAACATTGCCGGCAAAATAGCAAGAACGCTATGTGCAGGCTATTTGACCGGCACCGGCAAAAAAGTCCACAGACTATTTTGCCGTCGCCGGTCAAATAGCCTATGGACTATTTTGCCGGTACCGGCTAAATAGCCACTGCACATTAATGCATTGTGAGATCTCACAAAGGTCAAAATATTATAGATGTTCGAGAAGTATGCGTTGTTACTTATACCCACTGATACTTGCGATTTAATGAAGGCTATAGGCTGTTAAGGGCCGAATGAAAGATGAAGAAAAACAACAATGAAAGTGTTGTCATATTGCTTGATTTTACCATGTGTTTGCAGAGACTTTGTCTCATGCAAATTTAATACTTAATCTTTCTTTATTTATTGGAAGCGTATAAGATTTGTTTTGTCCTACCTCAATGAGCTTGTAAATATTCAGCAATTTTGACAAGTTGTTTTTAGAATTTCGGGTTTAAACCAAATCAGAGAAATATTTCAGAAATTAAATGTACAGTATCTGGTGTATAATGGTATTCATTTGGTTATAAAATTAATTTTGTTGGGCAGCGATAAGAGAGACTGTATTGCCAGCTACCAGTTTCTTGAAACTTAGATTGGTCATTCTGTTTATATGTTATAATTGTTTTGTTAGTCTTTTTATGGGTAACGAATGACTGCATTTGTAAGAACACTTTGTCAATAAATTTAATCTGTGCTGACGACCCCACGGCCATGCGTGGGTACAGTGTTCGATATTTAGCAATTTACTCCGCTCATCCGATGCTAAGGCTGTCTTAAGGTAGGAGACCGCTTTCTTGATGCATGAGAAAAGCTAACTGTTGAAAGTCAAGATAAAAAAAAACAATAAAAGCGTTGTTTCATTGCTTTTTATCATGTATTTATCGTATTAAAGAACCAAATCCTATGGAATTTGGGTAATGCACTGTTTTTATAACCCGTTTCCATGATCATTCAAATCAGACCGACATAACCACCTGCCCCCAAAAATGTTTTATACTTTGAAAAATACAGTTCTTTTTAATATGGTATTGGAACAAAATCTAATGAAACAATGAATTTGTTTATTCGATTCGATTAATGTAGTCCTTAATTCGAAGTCGCTTATAAACGTAAAGAATGTGAAGTAGAAAAAATGAAAGAAGATATATACACATGTACTGTATAAGATAAATATAACTCAATCGATTTTAAACCGGGAACCAGACTATATTTATATAATTGATCAATACAATATTGTTTATGTTTATTGGTAGCCATTGGCAGCAATGCTCCGAACAGGAAATAATTTAATAATTAAAATAGTAGCCGCTGAAGAACTTTTTTGTTTAAAGAAAAAAAACTATTTCTTTATTATCTTGTAAACATTGAATTAGCCAGTATGATAGCCCATTGTAATCTTAAATAATTAATTGTTTAAATTAATTTACCCCCCCCCCCTCCCCACCAAACGTAAACAGATAAAAAGCTAAGGTAAGCAGTTACTGTAATTTATTGTGCTTTAGTTTTGTAACAATAATTCTATGTATTTGACTGTATTAGTTCAATTAACGATGGAGTGCATACAAAACCGTATAAATATGGGAAAGGACAAGGTGTTATAAGGGGCTGATTTGGCCCTAAATTTCGGCGATTTTTAAAGTTGCATCAGAATATTTTCTATTATGTTCGTTTGAAAGGTCAGATCCCACTTAAGAAAAAAATACAAAATTAAGATCCCATGACGTCACAGTGGATACAGTTCTGACATCATGTTTAAACTACTTTTGAACGTTTTCATAGAAATACAAGGAATTTGGCATATTTTCGAACGGTTTTCCTAATCGGAAATATAGAGCGCATTCAAGAACCAATTAGACAATTCACTAGCTTATTGATACAGATGCGTTTGACCTCCCATATAAATATTTTTTTGGTTCTTGCATGCGCTCTTATTTCCTCTAAAGAAAAAGTAGTCAAAATTGGTCAAATTTGTCATTTTTTGACAAAATGTGTAATTTGTCCCATTTTCTACACGGAAAAACTCAGTTATAGTACATCAATACTTGAGTAATCTTCCTCAGAACTGTTAACCCATATCCATAGAACATCTCAACAAAAAATATTGTGAATTTAAGAAATTTTATTTTTTGAGGCCAAATAAGGCCCTTGCCGCACCTACTCCTTTCATAATATTTCTTGTTAAATTTGAGAGACATCATGCGAAAGAACGATATTATAATGTTTATTCTGGCGAATGTTAGGCAAGGACAAAATACAGTATTATGGTTCTTACTGTAAACCCCATAAATTGTACAAATATTTCCACAATCGGTAAATCGGTACTTTAGTATTTTGAAACCATTGGACCGATATGTCACTACTAGTGGACCAGAGGCCCTGGGGATATTCACCAGCCCTATAGTCAGACTTATCTGATATGTAAAAATTTACCTTGCGTTTTATAGAAATTTACTGTTTATCGAAATTCCCATCCCTGAAAATACTTAGGCTTCATTCCGTGTATGGCACTCGGTGGATGTCCTTTGTACTGGATATGGCCTCCTATAACGATACTTTTGGTAATGAGTACTTCTTTTTTTTATATTGGATTATGGCTTCCCATTTTATTTGATTTTAATACTGCTGTTGAAAGGTTACTCATTGAAACACGTGTTTTTTATTACTTTTGGATTATGGCTTTCCATTATATTTGATTCTAATGCTGCTTATGAGAGGTTAATCCTTGAAACACGTGTGCAGCATAAGAAATTCTGAAATTTACGTTTTTATTATGCGACTTCGGTATTTTAGTATTTTAACAATAAAAGTACACAGTTATTAGGTAGTATATTCGTACTTTCTTTCCGGTGTGCAGAATGTCTTGGTACCCTGTGTTCATCTCAGGAGTAGGGGTCAAACTATGGACATCTGGAACTTCGGTAAGCTGCCTCACTAAGCCCAAGAATTAATTCAATGGCTCTGTTTATCAAATATGCTATCTATATATGTACGAAGGTTTATGTCTGTCTGTCCCTTTCCGAAGATTGTTATCGGTAATTTTTATGAATTTCTTTTGATCTTCAGAGACTGATAATCTCAATATCACCGAACTGGATTTTATCACGAAATTATTAGGTCACTGTGAAGGCGTCACGCGTGGGTTGCTATGCTGACGTAATATTAAGTACTTTTATAATGTGTATTTGTCGTGTACGTTGCGGCTTCTCCCGAGAAGCGGCTTTAAGGTGGTTTGGTTGCATTCCGCCATTTTGATTTCACTTTTCATGCTTTGATAGGTATTTTTATTTTAAAAATATGCAAACATTTTAATATTTGGACAAATCTTTCATATATTTCGCTTAAAACACAAATAATGGACCCATTTCTCCTATTCTAGCATGCATTTTTATGGAAAATTCAGGATAGTATTTGTACTGTATAATTCTTTGATATAAAAATTTAAACAAGGGAGGTAATTCAAAAAAATATTTTACAAAGAAATCACCATGAAAATTTTGATTTTGTGAAATATTTAAGTAATTAGGTCCGTGACCCCCATTTTTCTGTTTGTTTTTAGAAATTTCAATACAGAAGCTAGCAGTTTATGAAATTAATCGAAATTCTCATGGATGAAACAATGATAATTTTCCTTAACATTTCAACTAAACAATTCCCATTTTTGTTGAAAGATTGTGAGCTCATATGGTCCGTGACCCCAACCTTTTATTTTATTTTTTGGAAGTTTACTTTTTAAAGCTTAATTCTGCAAACTATTGAAAAATTCTGATGGATTTCGCTTAGTCCCCCGAAGCACCTTAATTTTGGTCAAACTTCCTGTTTGATCGTTAAGTTTCGGGTTAACTCGTAAATGGTGCTATGCTAGTATGACGATCGTGTATGCGTTTGTAATCGTCATGCTGAAAAACGTTTCAATGATTCACGATTCACAACAGCTAACAAAAACCAATCCCCTATTCTGACATGGTATCTAATTGCAATTATGGCAATTCATTTATGTTTTTTGAAGAAAGATGAAGTTCTCCGGATGTATTGATGTTTTAAATCTTCAGTCCTAACAGTTTACTCACAAGTAATATCTATTTAAAAAGAGATGCAGTGCATTTGTGACGGTGAGCCTGGCATTGATGATCAAAGAGACAGGATTATCTGCTCTAGATCTTTAATTAATGTTTTTGATATTTCACATAATTTCTGAAAATATTGTGGCCTTTAAATATTTTTATGTTCATAACATTGAATTAAGTCATGTTTTATTTAAATATTTCGTTTAAACTTTGAAGGAATGTACAAAGATTGACTATTAATTTGAAAGTCTGAATATATATTATTTATGTCGTACCATTGTGCTACGCGTCATATTAAAAGCCAACATTCCATCGCATCGCTTTAAAACTTTTTTTTTCAAATTCATAAGTTCTGATTGTGTACAATTTGCAGGTTGTCTTCATACATCAAACAAATGTTGTTTTTTTTCTGCACTAGTCTCTGTTATTCATTGTAAATAGTGAATAAATTGACAATATTTAAATTAAAGTAAAATAATTAAAAGCTAAAAAGCGACAAGCTTCTTTTGAAAAGCTTTAACTTGTACGCGCAATACGTTGAATGAAGAATCAATAAAAAATATTGCAATTAACAATAGATTAACTCTGCTAAAATAGAAATTTCAGCTTTTTTCCACTTAATATGTAGTTTTTATCATTTCATGAATCACCGATAAAAGAAATACAGGACATTTTGTTTTTGATACGGACTTTATCACGACTTAACTCATCAAGCTCGCCCTAACGGGCTCATTGGATACTGGCCATGATAAAGTTCCTATCAAATCAAAATGTCCTATACTCCCTATTTATCAAGATTGCCAGTTTAGCTTCATACCGGCCATATAAATACCCAAGAATACCAAAGAACACCAACGAATACTTAAAACACACACAGGAACACAAAAAACCCACTAAATATCTGTCACACCAAACAATAATAAAGGATGACATACACTATTTTTGGTTACAAAATAAATAATGAAAATAATATATATATATATATTTTATTTTGGATGTTAACATAATTGAATAATGGAAATCATTTTCTATTACAGGTGAACAATGGAACATATTAAGTTGTTAGTTGTGGGAGACGGGAATGTAGGGAAGACATCACTGATAGTTACTTTCTCTACTAACGATTTTCCTGAAGAATATATTCCCAAAGTGTATGATAACAGCACTAAAACTCTAGAAATAGATGGCAAAAGTGTAAAGCTAGCGATGTGGGACACAGCAGGTCAAGTATGTGTTACAATGTGAAATAAGTGACATTTACTTTTCTACTACTATAGAGAACATTTACGTTTCAACAATGGGATATAGTCAGGAAAACTGAAATATTTTAATCTTATTAAAATTTATGGTAAAAACCATACAAAGCAGTAATAAACTTATTTCTATTAACAACTATTTTCAATAATATTTTCAATGATATCAGCAGATATATTGACGATATCCCACCAGTTTTTTAGATTATGTAGACATCATTTACCCACAAGAACTGAAATTAAATAAAGCCAACAATGATTCCAAATACTGCCCTGTTCTGGATCTGTCTATCATTATTGACGCTGGTAAAATAAAAACTAATATATACATAAAAAAGATGATTTTGATTTCACTATTACTAACTTCCCTTTTCTTGACGACAACATTCCTCTAGTTAGCTCCATCCAACGGGGTTTATATTTCTCAACTGGCACGATTCGAACGCGTTTTAAAAAAAGGCTTACAGATTCATAAGTTGTCGACATGATACAATTAAAAAGATGAACATTTGATATCTAAATATGGCGTTACTTCGATATTTATTCCAATTAAAAACAACTTTGATGTTAAAGAACTTGAAAATCGATGTCATGTCTTCCAAACATATAAACCGGCAGTAGCATGTTCGCGTTTATTACAAAAATCAAAATCCACAGATATACGACAAGAAAAAACAAGACTTGAGACATCCACGAAAAAAAAAACACATTAGAGACACTTACAGGGCACTTACATTGTGAGTTCCAATAAAAACCGAATGTAAGCATGTCCTTTCCCGTATGCGGTACCTGCAAAGTTGTCATTGAGAGGGTCAAAGGCATAGACAAATCTGGTAATGTCAAATCTGTGAAGACGGGACAATTACAAATAGCTGAAAATGTCAATTTTCATCTGACACACTGACACGTCATAACGTCGTTACTACCATAGAATATTCAAGGGACGAAAATAGCAAAGGCAGAACACCTGACTCAGCAGATTTTAGGACAGTGTTTATGTTCTTTCCAAACAATCACTGTAAAACAACATGCTCGACATTAAAATTAAATGACATACACAGGAATATTGCTGCTAGGAAAGGTAAAGTACACTACTAGAAGATAAAAATCATCATGCTTGTTATGTAGCTTAGATTTGAAAGGATGTAAGTGTGAAATTGTAATAGGTGTTTATTGTTATAGGACCAGTTTTTACGTAAGCAGGATCTTCAAATATAATTAAGTATCTGGAATCTTGAGCCTAAAGACTATTCAATGTGTTTTGAAGTGATAAGATTGTGGCATTTTGCTTTCTTTCCGAATACCATTGAGGGATTTCTAATATCTTCTACGTATTTGTTTAAAATGTAGTTTGAGAGACTTAGTCTCATTTCACCAGCCTAGTAGTCATCTTGAGCCTAAAGACTATTCAATGTGTTTTGAAGTGATAAGATTGTGGCATTTTGCTTTCTTTCCGAATACCATTGAGGGATTTCTAATATCTTCTACGTATTTGTTTAAAATGTAGTTTGAGAGACTTAGTCTCATTTCACCAGCCTAGTAGTCAGTACTTTGGTGCTGACCTGAAAGCCGATTCTATTTGGAACCTTACAATATCTAAATTTTTGTAAAATTTGTTGAAAACTAAAGAATATCTTAGCTGATTTTGGCTTTACATTTAGATCATATTAGTTATTTGTTCTCTATCAGTTCTTAAATATCTTTGAGTTGATGCACTGAAGAGACATAAGTTGTCGAAATGTGAATGTACAGAAACTAAAGTCACAGTAACTTCGGTATTTAGTTATTTGCATTATTTCACTCCATATGCTTTCATTGTTTTCTATTTTGGTCAGTGCTTTGAATTTGATGTGTTATATCTAGTAAATAAGGAATTTTGAAACATTTACTGACAACAATCATTTTATATCGCCGTTTAATCAGTCGATTAAACATGATTTAGTAGTTTAAAGAGTTGTAGTGTTCATCTACAAGTATGTGGTTTTGGTGATAACTATATTGTTTTTATCTGTGAAAAGTTTGGCGTGCTTCAACGATGAGAAAAATAATACAATTATGTAATTCAATATTTATTTTAGAGTGATTACGATAGGATTCGACCTTTATCGTACCCTAAAACAGATGTATTTATGATTTGCTTTGCTGTCAATAATTTGAAATCTTTGGAAAATGTTGCTACAAAATGGATACCAGAGATTCAGCATCACTGCCCAGATGTACCTAAATTGCTTGTTGGTTGTAAATCAGGTATGTACATGTATAGGAATGTAAGAGACTATTATTTATATTTTAGGGCTTAAAGTTTGCGTAAAAAATGAAAATTTTCATATATATCATATTATATAAATTCGTATGCTTTTTCTGTAATGAGATTTTAAAAATCCAGGCATTTTTTTTTGTTTTGAATTAAATTCACTAAGAATATAAAATATTCTGAAAATATACTTATTGCAAATACTAGAGGATAACTTCTCTATATAAATATATATGATGATTTAAAAGATTGTGATAAAGCGTGATATTTAATACAGTGTTTGGAATAAGCATAATTTAAGGGAAAAGAAGGTTATTTTGTAGAAAGTAGATTAAATGTGATGCATTTGATATATGTTAATTGGGAATTATTTCAATGAAAGTTAAGATAACAGTATTATACCACATCCTCTATATATTGGATCCTTTTTTATAATATGAACATGCAAATGAGCCTCGTTCTTAGATAATTTGGTATTGTAACACTAATAGTTGAGATGAAATGTGATATACCCGACACATAATTTTAGACTTGAGAAAAACAGAACCAGACAAGTGTATACCCATAGACGATATCATATCTAAAGCCAATGAATTAAGATTACAGTACGAAGAAACTAGTGCTATGAAGCATAGGAATCTGAGGGTTTCCTTCGACAAAGCGGTAAGAATTCCAAAATACAAAGAAATGATAACATGGCCGCAAAACTAATGTAAAATTGATACGGATATACTAACTTCAATTTTGCCAAACTATATACAAGTGAAGACACTAATATAGGTCTCTCTCGCCTCCGCTGGACATACCCCTTTAATTATTTGTTACCTATATATTTTAAATCGCCAGGTCAAAGGTCAAAGCCATATTGCAGAAAATCATGTACTATGGCATGTCAACCTTTTTACCAACAATGAAAGGAAATTGCGTAATTTCACACGAGAAAACATGGTGAAACCAAGCAATGGAACAACGCTTTTATTGTTGTCTCTTATCTTGAAGTCACCATGAGGCCTTCAACAATGAGCTTTGCCTTATAGTAACTTCAAGACGGTCCGTACTACTAATGAGCAGATTTCATTGCTAAATTCATTGGTAAATGTCAAACAACACTACATCAATGACTTTTGTGACTCGTGGATACAAACATTAAATCAACTGGTAAAGCGTTCTTGCAATCGCTGTCATCGTAGCTCGACAGTAAGACTAATAGAAGACAATCATGATATATAAGCAACCTGAGGGCATTCATCGAGTCAGTTACAAGAAAACGTGGCATGATAAATAACAAAATACCGAAGTTAGTGTGCATTTAGTTTCTGCGTATATAAAATCATGAGATATAGGCACCATAATCAAATGATCAGAATAATATTTGGAAATAATATAAAACTGTATCCATATGAGAAATTCTTTCAAGAACAAGTACACCATAACTGAAATATATATATAATGAGCATGCATCTCTCGTATTGGGAATATTTTTATCTTTTTACCAAATATTCGTTACTATCTATCTACGGTTACTTAGAAACTGATGTAATCACATAAACTTTACACAGTCGTTAGACCATTATATTCGGGTCAAGGTCAAAATCAATATGGCAGACAGCAGTATACTACTCAATAGCAACCTATATGATATATCTCATCGCTTTCGCAGGAACTGTTCTTGAGAAACTTGTCTCATCGCTAGACCATGAGGTTAAGGTCAAGGTTAAGACATGCCAGACAGTCATGTGCTTCCCAAGATCCACCTATATTTTTAATATCGTTGCCCTACCTCTTACTGTTCTAAGAAACTCATATATTGAAAAAGTAAAAAAAGAACCAACTAAACTGATGTCAAGTTCAAAAGTCATATGGCAGACTATTATGTACAGACCAAGACCAAGCTATATATTAAAACCAAGTACCATTGACTTAACTTCAAGTTGTTGAGAATCCGACTTGATCACAAAAACTTAACCTGAGTACTGGACCATGAAATTGAGGTCAAGGTCATAAGCCATATGCCAGGCGGTCATGTTCTTACCAAGTCCAATTTATTATAGAAAAACACATCTTGAATTCCACTTCACTAAACATAAAAATTCTACAATTTAAAAAAAAATATTTTGGTATTTGATCGTTTCTCACAACAGAACTCGAGTCAATTGCATCTTTGTAAACTTATATATTTTTTAACTTGTTTTCGGACCAATTATTTAATAGTAGTTTAATATCTTGTTTATTTTCATTTTAAATGGCTTAGTTAATGCAATATGTTTACATTAACAAAGACCAAGCTAAAAACCAAATACAATTGACTTACCGCTTCTAGTTATTGAGAATCAGACCTAATCACAAAAATGTAACCTCGATCGTGAAATTAACGTTAAGATTGTATGGCAAACTCTCTTATCCCCGACTTGTGATGAATGCTGGCTTTTGAGTGGATGGCAGCCCGTTGGTACAAATCCCATGCACCCGTCTCGTTGTTAAGAATGTTGCTATTACCAGTGCCAGTGCTTGGTACAAATCCCATGCACCCGTCTCGTTGTTAAGAATGTTGCTATTACCAGTGCCATGGGATTCCTTAGTGATAACGTCACATATTCTATGACGTTAGTAAGTAAAAACTGGCGCCAAAAACTTTATAACCTCAAGAAATCATCAACCCAAAATCAAATCGCCTAAAAACAGCAAACATGAAAAGTGGGGTATTTTCTGCATATTTATCATACTAGTTTTATTGCGCAACACAGATGACGTTGCAATTTGGTGCAGATTTACTTCCAATAGTATGCTTTGTCGGTACCACCCTTCAGCACCACTTCGTCTACGCCTCAGGCTGCACAGAAGTGCTTCAGGGTGGTACAATCTCAATGCCTACGGGTACAAAGGTAGGTAACTGATATTGTACTATCCAAGACCAAGTTATATACAAAATGTCATTTTCGTCATCACTTTTAGTGACTGAAAAACTCAGATATATCATAGTTATTGAGAAAGTGGTCTAATCAGTGAAACTTAGGGTGTCTCAGTGGTATTATTCCGCCATTTTTGTCTAATAATTGTTCATTTAGGTTTCATTCATAAGAAATTCAACAAAATAGTTATCTAAAATGTAAAGGAAGTTCCAAAATACTTAAAATTTATATTCCTTATCATTTTTACAACATTTTCATTACAAAAAACGTGAACTAAAACAAATGAGCTTTAAATCTGTTGCTGGATTTACAGAACACAGAAATTATGCAAGGGAGATAATTTGATAAAAGAATTTAACATAGATATCACTAGAGAAATTAATATGTAGCAATGTATCTCTCTTATTTCAACGGTGACCCCTAATTTTTATTTTGGATATGTAAACTATATAATGATTTCAAAACACATGCAAAGTATGAACAAAATCTATAATAGATTTTTCAAGCTTTCCTCCCATATAATCATTTTCCTTATCATTTCTATGTAAAATCCTAAAATTTTCGATTTCAGTTTTTGCGCTTAAATGCATGGTGACCCCCAAATTTTATTTTACAATTTGAACAATAAAACAGTTATGATTCTACACAGAAAATTTCACAAAATTCTATAATAGGAAATTAATACCCTGCAGACACCTTGACATGGACACTATCACGTGAACTGGAGATCATATAAACAATGAAAGGATACGAAGTAAATCACATGAGACTGTCCCTACAAAAACTAAGCAAGGGAACAACGCTTTGATTGTTGTTCTTCGTCTATAAGTCACCATTAAGCCATATAACAGACATTCATGTACTAACAAATACAGACCTGTATACAAAATATATTGTTCTAAAACTTGTAGAACTTGAGATTCAGACCTAAACATATAAACTTTACCTAGGCAATCGGTCGTGAAATATAGGTGAAGGTCAGAGACTGTATGGCAGACTACCATATACTATCCAAGACCAAGTTTTATACAAAATATTATTGACTCTCTATTTTTAGTTATTGAGAAAATTTGAAAAAAATCAAATGGTCACTACATCGTGAAATTAAGGTCAAGGTCATAAGCCATGTGACACACTGTCATGTACAAACCATTCAATACAAACATATATACTGAATATCATTTGACTTATCAATTATAGTGACTGAGAAACTCAGATAAATCATAGTTATTGAGAGAGTTGTCTAACCAGTGAAACTTAACCAGGTGAGCGATACAGGCTCATGTGAGCTTCTAGTTTGATATACTCGGTACTTGAATCGGTTCTCAGTGTTCTCTTTACAGAGCTGCCATGCGTGTCCCAGGTGGTGGATAGGGTCATAAGACAGAAATGTTGAATTCGAGCCATTGTAGAGAAACTTTGTGGAAAACGCCACGCCCCATGTAGAATAAAGACCACTTCTATATTTCTCGTACAAGAATAGACTCACATTGAGTCGTATAAAAGATTAAATTTGCTGCCCTTACCCATTTCTCCAATTTTCAGTGGCATTCGAAGGTAGTTGCCCTGGTTGTCCCTTCTGCCTTTGTATTTTTCTTCCTTTACTTAAAACGTTTTGAACTGATGTACTTAGCTTAAATACTGTTAACTAGACGAGGAAAAAACTCTTAAACCTGGATTAACCTATTGACAGTGTGACGGTTGCTGTATACCGAGCAGGGCATGCTTACCCTTCCGAAGCACTAAATGTCAGTCTTTTGGAGAGTTCATACTGTTAGTGCTTAAGTTTTATTGTTGTGTTTGTAGTGTTTGCGTTTTGTGGATGTGTAGCGTCTTTCGTCTTCCGTCTTCTGGTGTTCTTACTTTTGCCTTGTCTCTGGAGTTTGATTTATGTAATCGTGTTCTTTGTTCCCTCGGTATTCTACTGCCGTTTTTAACAAATCAATCAATCAATCTTTTTGGCAATTGTTTTCCAAAAAATAAGATTTAACCATTACTGAAGAAATACATGTATAGTTACTTCAAGACGAAGGACAAAAATAAAGGCGTTGTTCCATTGATAACTTCAGTCGTGTTGCATTTACTCCATATCCTTTCATTGTTTATAGAGGTAAAAAACAAAATTACCTAACAGCGTTGTCGAGAGCCGAAGTCCAGGAGACAAAAAGACAAATCAGGTGGAAACCATCAGAATAACTGTCGATCTCATTGGTCCTGACTTGGTACAGGCATTTCAAAAGAATTGTTGGGTTTAACGATGGCATGACGAGCTTCCCCTTCCATTGTGTCCGGTAGCAACTCAACACCAAATGCTCTTGAAAGGTCGTAGACAGTTTAAAGAAATGATCATCCCAGTACTAAGGTAAAAAAAGAATATTGAATCAGAGTTCGGACCAAGACTTCAAAATTTCCGCAAGGACTGATATCTATTAAAGAACTTTTTAATGGTCGTATGAGACGGAATCTTTGAAGCCTTAATTAATATGGTGGTCACGTAGATAACTGTGTCTAATGAGAGAGTCTTTATAATTTGTGCTAGCTCTCGCGCAATGAATTAACTGTGAAACATACACTCCATAAGTAGGAGAAGCTGGCATATTACCGTCGTTTTTAGGAAAATTGATAATTGTCTCTTTTGTCGTAAATTTTAGTACTGAGATGACCATTTTCGTCAAGTTGGAGATGTAAGTGCAAAAAAAAAGATGTAGATCTACTGGTTTCTGTCTTTTCCTTCCTTCATCTGTAGTTATGGCAGATATATTAATAGGATCCAATTAGCAAAAGATGCATTATTGATGGAAAGAACTTAATGAATATATTTATAAGTCAAGTGAGATTGCAGGATAACGCATCTGTTATTTTATGATCTTTTTCGAGTCCCTGAAGAAATTCGGTCTCGTATGAATATAAAAACACGTCTTCGAGAAGATGAGCACAATTCGTGCCCATTGGTATGCCATTTGTTGTTGATAAATAGACCTTCAAATGGGACAAATATATTATCAATTAGAAAATCAAGCATACTGCACACCTGTTTTCTTGGTATCATACTTTATTTTCTTGGTATCATACTTTATTTTCTTGGTATCATACTAAATTTTGTTGAAAACTAAGGAGTAAATCCCTCATGCAAAGCTCTGTCCTTAGCTGATTTTGGCTTTACATTTAGATCATATTTGTTAATTGTTCTCTATCAGTTTTTAAACATCTTTGAGTTTATGGTCTTCCAAACGTTTAGATTTTACCTGCACTGAAGAGACATAAATTGTCGAAATGCGCATATGCAGAATTTAAATTGACAGTGACTTCGGTATTTAGTTATTTATTTATATATGAATGTTGCCAAAATGTTCATCTGCAGAGACTGGATGGTATTTAGTTTTTTTTTCACCACAATAGCAAGTTCAAATAGGTCAAAAGTAAATAAGATCTTCCTAATGAAATACATACAGCAATTTGGATTTGATTGATATACATTTAATGGTATTTCAAATGATTTCTCGGATAAAATATTCATCTTCATTATGCTTAGAAGTACCTCTCACATCTGCATCAAGGGGATATATATATATATCTCAAGCTGCGCTGTGTAAGGTCATTAGGTAATGAATACTTTTGCATCTAGGATGACTGGCAGCGTCAAAGGAAATTATATCTCTTTTGCCTGATTTTCCACTTTATTGACTAGCATTTGATATACATGTATGGATATGCATGAGTTGAGAACGTTATGCCTGCCTTTCAATGAGTATCTAAAGATAACTCCAGGTTGTTGTTGTTTACTCTACCGGTACACCTGATCTCACCCATGGTTTTTATTCGGTCCGTATTGTTCATCTGTATGTGTAACTTCGGTTTTCTTTTTTATCCCGTATTCAAGTGGTATCCTTATTTCTTAGTGTGTCTGATTTTGTCATTGTCCATGGATTGTTCGTTCTTTTTATTGACGGTTCGGTTTTCACTTACTTTATACTGCCTTGCTGAATGATTTGGACAGTTCATTTTTTTCCGTTGTCTATACATGTCAAAATATCGAAGTAGCTGTGATTTGAGTTTCTGCATGCAGATCAAATAACACTAGAAGTGGTGCCATCAGAAATGATGGCCATCCCCGCACTTCCCTTTTTGACACAGCAAACAGAGTTCCACTGACAAGCTCAGATGTGTCAAAATTGGGGCCTCTTGTTTGCACCAAGACCAATATAAAAAAATCCAAAAGCTTACTGCACATCTGCAGACTATTTGCAACAATTCTATTACAAAATTAAATCCATAAATCCAAAAATGTAGGAGGAGTTCCGCTAAGAAGCTCATAAGTGTGAAGATCGACATCTTGGGCATCTTATTTGAATCAAGACCAATATCAAAAATTCAAAATCTTATTGCACTTCTGCAGACAATATGCCACAAATTTATAAAAAATTAAATCCATAAATCCTAAAATGTAGGAATTCCACTGACAAGCTCACATGTGTCAAATCAACATCTTGGGGCCTCTTGTTTGCACCAAGACCAATATAAAAAATCCAAAAGCTTATTGCACATCTGCAGACTATATGCAACAATTCTACTACAAAATTGAATCCATAAATTCAAAAATGTAGGAGGAGTTACACTGACAAGCTTACATGTGTCAAGATCAACATCTTGGGCATCTTATTTGAACCAAGACCAATATCAAAAATTCAAAATCGTATTGCACTTCTGCAGACGATATACAACAAATTTATACAAAATTAAATCCATAAATCCTAAAATGTAGGAGTTCCACTGACAAGCTCACGTGTCAAAATCAACATCTTGGGGCCTCTTGTTTGCACCAAGACCAATATAAAAAATCCAAAAGCTTATTGCACATCTGCAGACTATATGCAACAATTCTATTACAAAATTGAATCCATAAATTCAAAAATGTAAGTGGAGTTACACTGACAAGCTCACATGTGTCAAGATCAGCATCTTGTTGTCTCCTGTTTGCACCAAGACCAATACCAAGGATCCGAAAGCTTATTGCGCATCTGCAGCATAAATGCAACAATTCTATAATAAAATTAAAACACTGAATCCAAAAATGTAGGAAGAGTTCCACTGACAAGCTCACATACATGTTTATATTATAGACATCTTGAGGCCTCTTGTTTGCACCAAGACCAATATCAAAAATCCGAAACCTTATTGCGTATCTGTAGCATATATGCAGCAATTCTATAACAAATTTAAATCACTTAATCCAAAAATATAGGAGTTCCACTGACATGGTTCATCTAACTTACAGACGGACGGACGGACGGACGGGACCAAACAATATCCCCGCATTTTCTTCATAAAAGTGCGGGGATAAACATTTGGAAATCCATAAACCCAAATATGTGTAAAAGCTGAAAGAGAGCAAGTTACCAATAGGATTTAAGTTGAAAAGCCAAAATCAGCCAAGGACTTTTAGTCCTTGCAATTGGTGTATGTTGTCATTTTCGTTCGAATTGCTCGTCATCTTGTTAATTTAAGAAATAATTCATGGCAGTTATATGGTTATTGGAAATTTAACCATGGGCTGGGCCTTTATATTCGAATTTAATCCAGAGCGTTAGCGAGGGGTTAAATTTACGAATATAAAGGCCCAGCCCATGGTTAAATGACAATAACCATATACCTGCCATGAATTATTTCGATTCTAATATAACAGAAAATGGAGTTTTCCATTCTGAAGCGACCTAAGAGAAGGCGGATTTCCCGTCTCCATTTCTGTTTGTGTCTATGGCGTCACAATACACAATCTGACGTTTTCAAACAGATGCTAGTTCAAGATTCAAATCGAAAGCAAACACAACACACATTTACTTGTCTGAATGGTATGATTTAGTTAAAAACTGTTCTTAACATTTATTTCCTTCATAAACAAAGACGAACAAAATTAAAAACATTGTTGTTTTTCGTCCCGTTCGCTCATTTTCAGATACCATTTGCGCATGTGCGAAATATATGGTTATCGAGTATTATACTGGTTGACGATTTACAGGAGCCATGTTAGAATGGGTATTCATTTTCTGACGTATTTCTTATGTAAATTATGGTTTTAAAATTTCATATAAAGATAATAATAATAATAAGATAATAATCAGATAATGTCCTTATAAACTCGATATAATACCCTATATCATACCAACAAATGTATTAATTGTTCTATTTTCAGGCGCGCTATGGAATGGGAATTTTGAAAAAGCCAAAATGGTTCCAAAAAGCCCAACAACTCAAACACTAACAAAGTGCTATTGGTATCATTTTTGCTATAAGAATTTTATCAGAAATGAAACAAAAATCGATATTGCAGTTATTACAAGAAATATGACAAGTTCGATTTTTTTTTCATACTTAGTCGAGATAACTTATAACGGAAATCTCTTCAAATCCAGTAGTTGAAGACAGAAATATTGAGCTGTTGTACATGAGTCACATAAGGCAAAATAGATATATGACATTTTGGTTTTTGCAAGTAGATTACCTGTTCTTTAGCCTGAGGCTTAAAAATGGAGAAAATGACATTTCGATATAAAGGGTGACGTTGTTGAAGGTTTAATCCTAGAATAAGGAAATTTCTTAAATAATATTTAACAAATATTAATACTGTATGAATGATGTTTTTGCTTAAATGTCATTGAATTGTATATTAGAAGCAACTTATGATAAAACATTATAACAGGCGGGGAAGTAGTTCACAAAAATTGTCTCCCCTGTAAATTTGTTTACCTGTCATCTCCTTAAATAAAGAAGATATGTGATGACACAACCACGGTAAAAAAAATCAAATTTCTAACATTTGGGGTATTTTTTACATTTCACACAATATGTATCTTATGCTGCTATTATCGCTGTATGGTACAGATATATGAGAAATATACAAAAGTCGTTGATTAATTCATAAAACATTGTTTTAAACCCAACTCTATATGATGGTCAAAACTGTATGATAATAAAGAAAAAAAAATAGCCACCCTCAAAGGGCATGGGCGGAAACAAAATTATGGAGTATTATTATACCCACGCATCGAAGGAGGGGTGTATACTGTTTTACCTCTGTCCGTCCGTCACACATATTTTCGTCGCATTTTTTTTCAGCAACCACACATGACAGCCACTTGATATTTGATGTAGTGCTTCAGTATGGGGTCCTATACTGCGCCCCCTTTTCAGGCATATCGAATACCCACTTTCTGTTTACCGAGTTTGTACGCTTTTTTTACTTTCATTTTCAAAATTGTGAGTTTTTGTCGCATTTTTCTCAGCAAATAGAGATGACAGTCACTTGATATTTGGTATGGTGCTTCAGTATGGGGTCCTATACTGCGCCTCCTCTTTTCAGCTATATCGAATAACCGCTTCCTGTTTACCGACTTTGTGCCTTTTTCACTTTTATTTTCAAAATTGTAACTTTTTCGTCGCCTTTTTCTTAGCAACTTCACATGACAGCCATTTGATATTTGGTATGGTGAATCAGTATGGAGTCCTTTACTGTATACTGCGCCTTCCTTTTTCGACCATATCGAATAACCACTTCCTGTTTTCCGACTTTGTGCCTTTTACAGTCATTTTCCAAACTCCGACTATTTCATCGCATTTTTCTCAGCAACTATACATAACAGCCACTTGATATTTGGTATAATGCATCAGTATGGGGTTCTGTACTGTGCTTCCCCTTTTCAGCTATATGGATTAACCACTTCCTGTTTACCGACTTTGTGGATTTTTCACTCTCATTTTCAATATTGTTCCTTTTTCGTCACATTTTTCTCAGCAACTGTACATGACAGCCATTTGATATTTGATATGGTGCATCAGTATGAAGTCCTCCCCTTTTCAGCCATAATAGTATCACCACTTCCTGTTTACCGACTTATTGATTTTTAAATGTCATCTTCCAAATTAAAACTTTTTGTCACTTTTTTCAGCAACTACACATCTCCGTCTTTTGTTATTTGGCATGCAGCTTCAGTATTGTTTAGATTATTGCGTCTCCCTTTAACGGCCATATTCCTGCACTACTTCCTGTTTATCAACTTGGTGCATTTTTTTTTTTTGCCTTAATTTTCAAAATGTGACTTTTTTGTCATATTTTTCTCAGAAACTGCATATCACAACCACTTGATATTTAGCATGGAGATTCAGTATGGGGTTACTATACTGCGTCTCCCCTTTTCAGCCATATTGAAATAATACTTCCTGTTTACTGACTTGCATCCTTCTCACATTATTTTCATCTTATTTTTCTCTGCAACTATGTAAAAATTGTATCCACACTTTTACTATGTCCACACCTGTATTGTGTCCACACATACTTAATTTTGCATTTACCATATTGATTCAGGATTTAATCAGCGGGGGTATAACTGGCTGCCATTCGGCGACAGCTCTTGTTAAATATATAATTACGCTACATATAAACCATATGAAATTGATTTCTGCATATGGCCTTTTTCAGGATCCACCTTTTTTCAAGTTTTAAAGTAGGGAGAAAATGGACTTTTCATTATATTTTTAGCTCGCAAGTGATTTGTACTCACTGCATGTGAAATAAATATATGGGGCAATTAAAGGAGCGTGTATTACTTTAAGTATTTTCACTTCGTTAAATTTCAAGATTTTCTGACACGTGTTAATTAGTATTTTAGGTGTAATATAAGGATGGTTACCATTTCGTATTCTTTTAGGGTGATTTGTTGACAGTTTTGTTTTTTATACAAAGTTGATTCCTGAAAGAAACCTCAGAAAGAATACATAGGAAACATATTTTCAATCGTGTTTGAGCTTTAATTCTGGAGAAAAGCTACAAAGGGCGGACATAAAAATTTGCACATTAATTAACAGTGATATTGGCAATCTGTGTACAAATTTTGGTCAAAATCTAAAGATGGCCTTTTTGGAGATCCACTTTGAAAGATAGACACTAAACTGATTTTTTTTTTTTTGGCGATTTGTGCATTATCTATACGTTCACCTGCGGTAATCTACTTTGTTTTCATTATAAATTCAAAATATGGGAATGAAAAATATTAGTATTTTTTTTTTTCATAGGAAATAACTTTTATAATTATGCATATATGGTAAACAATCCAAAAAGTAACATTTCTACCTCATTTAAAGGAGAGCTCAATTTCTATTGTTCTATTTCATCCACTTCCCCGCCTGATAAGGTTCGAAAATAATTATCATTTTTTTCCTTATATTTAATAAACCTCAAATCTCAGCAGTTTATGGAGACAACAATGAGAAAAAATATTTCTTTACCCTTGTTACTAATATTTTAAGTCTTGATTCTTACATCAAGAATTATCACTCCTTTCAGAACAATTTTATTTTATCCGTCATGATGCATTAAAAAATTTTACACACAGACCATAATTTTTTTTCAAAATATTTTTTGCTGAATATGAAAATATGATCGATGTTCTAATAGATAAAAATATTAACTTTAAAACCCTGATATTATAAACTTGAGGAGTGAACATCCTTAAATATGATACAAATGACTAGAATGGTCTATAAAATATATTTAATGAAGATGTAAAGCAATATATTATTAGTGTTGTAGTGAAAATGAAAAGACGTTAGCTATTGTAACACATTATTATGCCTTTGTGGACACGTAGGAAAAATATTGCACTGACTAGGTGATTTTAAGTTCCATATAATGTTGTAATGGCTATTATATTTGTTCCTTATACACTGTATATTTATATGTGTTTTGTGTAAATGGGTATTTATGTTAGGTGCAGATCACTAGCAGATATCTTGACAAGCTTAACAAAAATATTTTAAGACTGAGTAAGATATTCAGTCGTATTTTAAGATAATTGATTTCAAGGGCGATTAAGATCTGTTCAGTTTATCAAGATAAAACAAGATTGCTGTGTTCAAGGATGACCAAGATGTGTTAGTTTTGTCCAGATCAAATAAGATCAAATGGCGATCTTCTTTAATCTTCACAAACTTAATTCGTCTTGATCGTTCCTGAATGCAGTTAACCAGTGGATCTCGTTTAATCTTAAACTATCTTAACACGTCTTGATCGTCCCTGAAATCAATTATCTTGAAAATCAACATGAAATTTTATACTGTCTTTAAAAAGAATGTGTTAAACCTGTCATATCTTGATAAGATCAAAATGGCAAAACAGGATTAAAATATATCCGTCATCTGCTAAAGGATGTAACAATAATGAACTTTTTTTATTGCAAAGTGCAAACATCGTTATTTTACCTTTTTTTTAGACATTTGTTCTCACAAATACAGATGGTTCTCACATATACAACCTCATCTTGTGATGGCTTTTTCTTGGTGTTTTTGATGTTGCCATTGTCCTTGGATTATTCGTATAAAGACTGATGGTCGGTTCTCACTGACTTTATAAGGGGAGCCCTTGGCAACTTTTTTTGAAAGGGGGACTCTGAATGTTTTGATTACAAAGATCATAAGGGGAACTCCTGTCTGATTTATTTCAGGGTTGTAATGGATGGTGGACCTTTCGGTTACCATGGAAACAAACTTGAAAACTGAACTTTAAGAACATAATTCTTGTACACATTTTGATAAGATTTCAGCAATATGTATGAACTAGAATATTAGAAGAACCTCTGCTCCAATATTTGTTTTTCGAAAGGGGGTCTTGTAATGTTTTTATTTCTGCAATATATATTACCTAAATTATAAAGGGATCCCATGACCAATATTGTTTTAAAGTCGTTCTAAAACAGATTGTAATAGATAGCGGAACATTTTGTTTGCCAAACCAGAAAATTGAGAAGTTTTCTGATACATTTTTGATACGATTTAAGATATATATGAATTTGAGTTTGATTGATTGATTGATTGATTAATGTCATTTTCTATCCCTTTGACAAACCCTCAAAATGTACCAAGCTGAAAGCTTTAAAAGATTTTTTGTATAGAATACGGACAATAACAAGGACAAATCGGTATCACATGCATTACAATAAAATTCAAAACTTAAAGATCATAGTGGGATAAACAAGAAAACACAAAATACTAAAGCACTGACAATCTGAACTCCACTAAAGACCAGAGTATCATCAGGGGTTCCGGAAGGGTAAGCATGGTCTGCTCCACGCGTGGCTACCGTCACAGTGCCAGTGAAAAGTCTAGTTTTGTCACAGTCGGTGTAAGTCAGTTCAGTAATAAATTCTGGATTTACCCAAAGATATCTATTCTCATTTTATAACAAAAAACATTGTAACGGTCTGTCAAATCGTGGTGACGATCGAAAAACTTCTGTAGTGGCAATTGCAATAGTGACTAACATACATGTACCCTTGATGTATAAGTTTTTGAGACAGAAATGAAAAAGGATGACCATTCACAGCATACATGTTCCCTTGATGTATAAGTTTTTGAGACAGAAATGACAAAGGATGACCATTCACAGCTTTAGTTTATTGAGTGTATTTTTGGAAAAGATGCAACATTCTTATAGAGCAAAATTTGTATGAATCAATATTTGAAAAACGAAACTGAAGTACACAAAGATGTCAAATTTCAATACAATTAAACAAATTTCCGTCTTAAATTGATGTTATATTATGTTAACTATGATTAGCGATTGGTGCTGTTTGACATGCACAGAGGAGGACCAACCAATATGGAATATAGGACATTTTGTTTTTGATACGGACTTTATCACGGCCAGTATCAAGTGAGCCCGTTAGGGCGAGCTTGATGCGTTACGCCGTGATAAAGTCTATATCAAAAACAAAATTTCCTATATATCTTTTATCGGTAATTCACAAAATAATAAACAGAACTCTAAAAGAAATTGTAATAATCTGAAATTTCTATTTAAGCACAGTTAATCTATTGTTTATTGCATAATTTAAATCCATTCTTCATTCAACGTCTTACGCGTATGAACACGACAAAGAGTACAGAACATGACGTCAGCTTAGCAACCCGCACGTGACGCCTTCACAGTGACCCGATATTTTTGTGATAGTGTCCAGTTCGGTGATACTGAGAATATCAGTCTGTGTAGATCAAATAAAATTCATACAAATTACCGATAAAAAGTGATACTGGCCCTCTATATTGCCTGAGAGGGAAAATTGAAGGCTGTATTGGTTGATTAATTTATTTCAATAACAAGTTAACAACGTTCTAGATTGAATGAAATATTCAAAAGGACTTCACAAATGCGAAGATACTAGTTTTCTTCATTGTTATCACAGCTTGAGTCTCACAAAGAACAATAGTGGGCATTAGAAATGTTGAAACAATGTCTAGTTGACAATATTTGCCGTTACAAAAGTGATTCATTGAATTTGCCATAATGTACTTCAGTACTAAATACTTGAAGGCATTAGATGAATTTGGAAGTATATGGATTAAATGTATATGAAACAAAGTCTACAAATTCATGTGAGAAGCAAGCAATGGCACAACGCTTTTATTGTTCTTTTTCATCTAGAATTACCATGAGGCCTTCAATAATGAGCTTTGCTCATACCTCATAGAAAATTAAGACAGCCCTTAGCACCGGTTTGCTAATTGCTAATTGTCGAATAATGCTACATCCATTACTTATTTAGCCTATGTATGCGTCAACAAAGATAAAATTTACTGGTGAAGCGCTCTTACAATTACTGTAATCCGTTGCCCGACAAAAGCACTAGTGTCGTAAGCTAGTGGATACATTGACAAACATATATCTTGAAATGACACCAAGCAAAGTAAATGCATGACCTATCGTTTCGGAATAATCACTGAAATGTATATGTATAGGCCATTTTAATACAAGCGGTACACAGACTCAGAAAAGTCATGACAACATCAAAATTGTATGCTCAAGCTAGGGAAAACCAATGATAAATTGATTCGATCATTGATATGCACCACGTTTTACATCTTCACCAAGGAGACTGCATTATCGGGGTAGATTGGTTTGAAGTGTGGTATTGTTGACGGTGGATAGAAAGATAAAATACAACGATAGTTATTGGTCTTTCTTTAGAGCTTGAAAAGAATATCGCCAGACAAAACATCCTTTATACATAAAACATGCGACGTACGTAGTACATGCAGAAATGGTTATCTGGTGTTAAAAATTGAGGTAGTATGAAGTTTAATCAGAAATGTATGTCCCCTGTATGTCTAGCACTGATGAGGCATGCATTTCAAAAGACCAAAGATGCATTGAAGAATTAATTTTTACTGTTCCTGATAGTTTGGAATTTCAATTCGCCAGGGCATATTGCAAGGTTATCGGTGTGTTAGGTTCTAGTTATGATGGTCACTTAGTCTAAAGATAGTAAGACTGAATAGAGTTAATTCCCTTTGTATACTGTACTTGTTATCTTGATACTGATGTAAATTCCGCATACATGTGCATGTGTTTATCAACCGGCAACGGTTTGTGTATTGTAACTCTCTCTCTCTCTCGTTCTGGATAAAAGTATCACAACACGCATCAACACCTCGTTATTGTTTTCATTTATTTAGAATAATCCAAACATCGTATATTTATTTCTACCATGTGAGCTAGTCCCTAAGATGGTGGAGAACCTTAATAATTAATTTAAATTATGACTTTTATCGTATTGTAACATTTTTCTTTGTTTTATAATTTTCGATGAACTGAGTGACCCTTCCACGTGTTTTCATCCATGGATTATGAATGAGAGGAAATTGAGAGAGCAAATTTACAAACTAAGAATCAACCCTCTTGTAACACCGCAAAGAACCCCAGTATTATTGTTTATGTCAGTGCGACCCATTGTTTTTCCGCAATAATTAATTAATGGAGGAAAAGATTGCATTTCTCTCCAAAATAAATGTCTGATTTCGACTCTGATCTTGAAGATTTTTACATCGCTCCAACTTTTCGACCCGTTCAAGACTTAATGTGGCATAGTACACCCAAACCACCTGCACTGTCTCATAATGAAATTTTGAAACAAATTGACGATCAAATTGCAGAAGTTCAGCAGACTGAACATTAAATTTACCGAACAGCAAATACCTTCCATACCATCACCATCTTATTCAAACTTAACACCAGGAGCATCGAAAATAAAACCTAAACAATTTTTAATGGATAAGTTGGGAACTTGCCGAAAATTTGGAGGTTATCCCAAAGAAAATGCCTCAAAATTTCTTTCAGAATTCGAGTCATTCGCAACCCTTCATGAATTGGACGATGACGATGAAGGCAGGAAATTAGCAGCCTTCCATCTGCATTTACAGGGTCCTGCCCTAACATGGTATAGTGGGCTAAGACCTGGTTTGACCTGGGAAAATGTAAGGGAACGGTTTGAGGAAAAATATGTTCAGATTGGTTGGCAACACCCTTCTGTTGTGATAGAAAATAAATTATTTCAAACTTTACATTTATATCCTCACCAAGAAATAGAGGATTATTACTGCCAACTCGTTGAAAAGGGACAAATTTTGGCCAAAAATGATCATGAAATAATGTATAAATTTATTAATGGTCTTCCTGAAAAACTTGCCTTCTATGTTAGAACTAGCAACCCCAGAGACACAACAGAGGCCCTCTCGATCGCCAAAGCCGGAGAGGCATATAAATACAGAATACACGACACAGTGTCCACAGCAAAGCCATCCCATAATAAAGATGTCTCCGACTTAAAATCACAAGTTGACGATCTTACATCACTCGTTAAGCAACTTGTTACTGACATATCACCAGCTCAGCATTCAAATTCGCAGACCATACAAGGTAGTCCTCGACAACCAGGGACATGTCATAAATGTCAGTTTCCTGGGCATATCCAGCGCCAGTGTCAGTGGAATGGGCAGGGTAATACAACAGACGGTACTTGCCAATTATGTGGGCAAACGGGCCATACCGCTTTGCAATGTCTTACACTTCCCAGTAACGCCAATATTTCTTCTGGTAGCAATACGTGTCAGATTTGCAACAGACGTGGTCATGTCGCCGCACAATGTCGCCAATTGTATCAATATGATCAGGGAAACAGTATGGGCCCGAGGGACGTCCGGCACAATCCCTTGGGAAGGCGTCAACAAGTGCCAAGACAAACGCCACAAGGTCGCCGCTATTAAATGTTAATCATTATGATTTAGATTTTGATACTTCTTATACTGATAGTGATTCCGAATTAAATGAAAAAGACAATGACTCATTTTTACAGAATCATGATTCTAAGTTCATTTACCTTCCTGTTAGATTTAAATCGCTTAATGTAGCAGCTCTTATTGACTCGGGTAGCTCTATTAATATAATGTCTGACAGTCTTTACAATTCTTTACCACAGTCTTGCAAATTACGTTCCCTTGATACAAGTACACGAGATACAGTTAGGCTTGCTAATAACCAATCTGTTGAGATTATTGGCACGACAGTTGTAAAAATGTACACGCATGGTGAGAGGCATGAACTTTTTGTATATATTTTAAAATTTACTTCACATCCTTTGATACTAGGTACTACATATTTAGTAGACAATAATATTGCAATTAACTTTGGCAATTTATCGATAATGCAACAAAATGCAAATGTACGATGCAAGAAAAGAGTTACGATTGACCCTAATAGTGAATGTATTTTATGGGGGAAATTGCCAACAATCATTATGTATGGGCTTCAAGGTGTCTGTACTTGCAGCTCTCAACTTTTGTCAAAAGGTTTACTTGTGTGCAAAACTATTGTAACTGTGTCAAACAATAGAACTGTTCCGTTAAAAATTTTGAATGCAGGTCATAACCCTGTTGTAATTCCGAAAGGTTTCATATTGGCAAAATTTTCGCCTGTTACAGAGGATTGCCAAGTACAGTCTGTAAATAGTGTAAATAATGTTAATATTGTTCAAAATATTGACGTTTTCAAACAAACAAATATTGATCAAAATCATGAAGCTAGTGAAGTAAGTGAATTTATGACTAATTTCAAAGAAAATTCAAATTTAGATGAGTTGCAAAAATGCGCTTTGAATAATTTGTTGTACCAAAATAAAGATGTATTCGTCACACCTGACAATCCGGATCTGGGTTTAACAGACTTGGTAGAACATCATTTAATTATGAAACCAAATTTCAAACCATTACACCAAAAGCCATACCGCTTGACTCCACATAAACTAGAGGTGCTCCGACATCACCTTGACGAACTCTTGAAACAAGGTGTTATATGCGAACTTGATCCAAAGGAAGACGCCCCTATTTCAAGTCCAATTGTGCTAGTAGCTAAAAAAACAAAACCCGTATCCAACTCGAACTCTGATCAAGTTAATAGCTTAAGACAATATCGATTTTGTGTAGATTTTAGATATCTGAATTCACAAACTGAAACATTCAAATATACGATTCCAAACTTACAAGAACTTACAGAATCATTTTCAGAACGAGTGCTAAATTACATAGCTTCAATAGACATGAGTAGTGGATTTTTCCAAATGAGAATTTCTCCTGACAGTTCAAAGTATACCGCTTTCAACACGTGTTTTGGTACATACAAATTTTTACGTGTACCGATGGGTTTGCACACTTCACCGAATAGTTTTCAAATGCTCATGGACAAAATTTTGAGAGGTTTAACATTTAAATCTTAAATCATATTTCTAAAGAAGGCATACAACCACCACCTGATCGTGTGAAAGCCTTAAATGAATATCCATCTCCTCGTAGCACTAAGCAGTTGAAACGAGCATTAGGCATGTTTGGTTGGTTCAGAAAATATATTCCTAACTATGCTATTATTGCAGAACCATTAACCCGATTATTAAAGAAAAACACTTCCTTTGTTTGGTCATTTGAACAGGAAACTGCATTCAAAGAACTGAAATCAAAATTAGTTCACTCTGAAATTTTGGCTTTTCCTAGATTCGATTTACCATTTTACTTAGCAGTGGATAGCTCTTCAAAAGGTATAGGGTACATGTTATATCAAAAGCACTTAGTTGACAATAACGAATCTGTACGAGTTATTCGTTTTGGATCAAAATCTTTAAACTCTTGGCAAAAATCGTACGGACCAACAAAATTAGAATTGTTAGGGGTTGTTACTAGTATAACTGAATTGTCAAGTTACTTGCGAGGGAACAAATTCATTGTTGAGTGTGATCACCAAGCTCTTCGCCTCTCTTTCAAAATAAACTTAAATGAGCTGTTTATGACAGATGGCTCACGCTTTTACAACAATTTAATTTTGAAGTGCGCTACAAACCTGGTTCAAAAATGCAAGTTGCAGATGCACTGTCGAGATGCACTGTTGACAATCCACATGAAGAAGAAGAATCACCACAGGAAAATGATCCATATTTTCCGTATGAAAATGAAGAAACTGGAAATATTCGTTTTGTAAATAGTAGTGTAGTGTTAAAAAGTGAAAATACCGAAACTGATGGTTATTTTGGCGATATCGAAGACGAAGGGGGAAATGATAGCATTTCTGTCCCCAAGTCAAAGTCGCTCAAAATTTCTGCAAGCGCTGCTTCTTGGAAAAGGCGTGTAAAAAGTGGAAATGATAGCATTTCCATATTTAAAACCCGTGATTCTAACAAATTCTTCAAGAGTCAAATCGATATATATCCAAGACAGAAATTGTGTGACATCGACCGTACACCAATAGTAGAAGATTCTGTGTGTGGAAACGATAGCGTTTCCACTCAAAATGCGAAAGCTAGTTACAGTGTGAATTTTAATTGCGGTGGAAAAGATAGCATTTCCACCCAAACGACAATATCTGATATTCAAACTTCGCAAAATCCAGATTGTGATGATTTTTGTGCAAATATTAGTAGTGACAAAAAAAATCTAAATGATAGTAATTTAGACAGTGATGACAATCAAATTCAAGAGACAAATAATTTGTATACACAAGGCTCAGATGTTGTACGTTATATTTGCTCTATTAGTCATAAACTTATAGATTTGACTCCAGAGAAAATTAAAGATCTTCAAAGAAAAGATGAATGATTATCACCTTTAATTAGTTATCTCGAAAACGAAATTTTACCTAAATTACGAAAAGACTCGCGAAAATTGTTACTTTTAGCTCCTGACTATTGTATGATTGATGGTATTTTGTTTCATGCGAGGAACGCTAAATCAAATAGAAAATGAACAATCAACAATTAGTATTACCACATGTTTTAATTCCCAAATTTATAGAAACTTTTCATGAATCGTCCCTAGCAGGACATATGGGTATTTCACAAACAATAGATAATATTTCAGAACATTTTTATTTTCACAATTTACCATCAACTGTAGCCGAG